>CAUYQG010044572.1:0-59946 GCA_963574415.1 Tarsius wallacei | reverse complement strand
CCTGCGGGTTCGAGACCCGCCTGGGCAACTTGGCGAGACCTCATCTCTACAATAAATCAATAAATTAGCTGGGTGTGGTAGCACATGCCTGTAGTACCAGCTACTTGGAAGGCTGAGGCGGAAGGATCGCTGGAGCCCAGCGGGTTGAGGCTGCGGTGGCCGGGAGCGGCCACTGCACTCCTGCCTGGGCGACGGAGTGAGATGCCAACTCAAAAAGTGACTCCAACTCAAAAAAAAGTTTGTATACCTCACTCACCCTGTATTGTACCTCACATCTTATAATAAAAAAATTTTAAAAAGAACCCCCCCAAAAAGAAAATGAAAACCACACTGAGATACCACCTAACTCCAGTAAGAATGGCCGTCATTCATAAAACAAACAACATATACACACTCAGTTCTGTGTACACGATTGCTTGTTTCAGCCACGTTTCAGGAGGCATGTCTTAACAGCCTTTGCCATTGATCCTTACTGTAATTCACTAATTAAACAAAAGAGGGAAAATAAAAGAGGCATCCCCAGAAACAGTGTGGACTTCCAGGGACAGTCTCGGCAAGGCCAGCTGAACGTATTGCCAAGGGTTTAAAATGGGAGAAGGCAGGGTCCTGTCAGATAGTGACTCATCAGATAGTTTCTAGGATGGGAGGATCTCTGTTGCCCGTTCCCTCCTCTCGCACATCCCCGCGTATCGGATGTTCTGGAGAGGATGCTCTCTCTTTTTATTTTTCATTTTTTAGCTTATGTCTTTTTATTAACTCATACACAGTCACTTCAGTTACTTCTCTTCTGGCTTGTTGAAGCAATAAGTCAGACAACATTTGACACAGTAATGTCTGTCAAAGTGGCTGGCCATAAAAACTCCAGCACCGCATTCATCTGAAGGGCACTCTCCACGAAGGCGACTGATTTTGCCATTCTCATCCCCCTTATCGTACTCCAGGACAGCCAGCTTAACCTTTTTTCTCTTACGCTTATCGCTCTTGGGAGTCATATAAGACTTCTTCCTTTTCTCAGCACCACCACGAAGTCTCAACACAAGATGAGTAAACTTATCTGGGGAACTTAGACTCTGGGCTCCCCCATTTGTGCTCCCTGGAACTTGTGATGATTTCCTTGCAGAATGTTCTATGTTATTCCTTGCATTATGCCCCCCGATAGGAAGCGCATACCTTTTGTGGCACTCTCTCTGATGCTAGTTGCTGTGACTTTCACCTGCAGTATTTAGTTTACCACTGAACACCATCCTTATTTTACGAATGGGACAATTGCAGGCCAGAGAAATTAAGTATCTGACTCATTGCCCCCAAGTTACAAGCAATATAGGTCCAGGAGAAATGGACCGGCTAGATAGGACTCTAAGGCTGTGCTTGGTTCTTATTTCATTCTGCCTCTTTGTATACATTACACTCATGGTGAGGGCTAGGACTATTTATTCAGTATTTATTGTATCTGTGTAGTGGGCCAGGGTTGGGTGCTGGGTCTCGGGATGGGCACAGGTCCTGCCCTGGGAGTAGTGAGGTGTGAAATCAATTGAGGGGGTCACAGCTTGCATGTATGTATGTATGTATGTATGTATGTATGTATGTATGTATGTTGGAGTCTCACTCCGTCACCTAGGCTGGAGTGTAGTGACACGCTCACAACCACCGTAGCCATGACCTGCTGGGCTCCGGCGATCCTTCTGCCTCAGCCTTCCAAGTAGCCGGAACTACAGGTGCACGCTACCATGCCCAACTAATTTTTTGATTTATTGTAGCGACAAGGTCTCACCATGTTGTCCAGGTTGGTCTCAAACCCGCGGGTTCAGGCAATCCTCTCACCTTGGCCTCCCAAAGTGCTGGGATTACAGGCTTGAACCACCATGCCCGGTTCATTTTAAACATTTTTTTGTAGAGACGAGATGTTGCTATGCTGCCTAGGCTGGTCTTAAACTCTTGGGTTCAAGCAATTCTCTCACCTTGGCCTCCCTAAGTGCTGGGATTACAGGCTGAGCCACCAAGCCCAGCCCACAGCCTGCATTTAAAAGAAATACGGGCTGGGCGCAGTGGCTCATGCCTGCAATCCCAGCACTTTGAAAGGCCAAGGCAGGAGGGTTGCATGAGTCCAGGGTTTCAAGACCAGCCTGGGCAACTTGGCAAGACCTCATCTCTACAATAAATCAAAAAATTAGCCGAGTGTGGTGGAGTGCGTGTGTAGTTCCAGGTACTTGGAGGCTGAGATGGAAGGGTTGCCTGAGCCCAGCAGGTCGAGGCTGGGGTGGCCGTGAGCGTTCCCTGCTGCATTCCAGCCTGGATGACAGAGTAAGACTTCAACTCAAAAAAATAAAAATTAAAAATAGGCGGTATGGAGAAGGATCGCCGGATCCCAGCAGATTCGAGACCAGCCTGGGCAATTTAATGAGACCTCGTCTGTACAATAAATCAAAAAATTAGCTGGGTATGGTGGCACGCGCCTGTGGTTCCACCTACTTGCAAGGCTGAGGCAGAAGGATTACCTGAGCTCAGCAGGTCAAGGCTGTGGTGGCCATGAACGTGCCACTGCACTCCAGCTTGGCCGAGAGTGAGACTCCAACTCAAAATGAATGAATGAATGAAAGAAATAGGATGGAAGATAGAAGGATGCATTGAACACTGTGATGGTAAATGTTGTGTTAGGAAACTATTATGAAGCTACTGTAGTTCACATATTTCTTACAGTGAATCGTGTTCAGAGAAGTGTGGAAGATCGTGACCCAGAGGTCCCAGAGTGGGGACGTGAGGGTTTTTAAGCAAGATGGTGGCTAAACGATGGCACACTGACATAAAGAGCTATGAGGATGCACACATGGTAGAATAAGAAGCAGAGAGGCAGGAGGTCTTCTGGGCAAGACTACTGGTGTCTTCTGAGAGGATGAGACCCAGGGAGGAGAACAGGGAAGACAGTAACCCACACATGGGAAGAGGTACGAGGGCCTGGGCCAAGAAGAAGCAAGGAGTACCTTCTTAAGCAGCGATAGTGTGGGCCATGTTGCTTACTCAGAGTTCAGTAGTTAGTTAGAAAGTCATATCAGAGGCCAGACTTGGTGGTTCAGCCTGTAATTCCAGCACTTTGGGAGGCTGAGTCGAGTAGATTGTGCCTGAGCCCGCGGGTGTGAGACCAGCCTGGGCAACTTGGCCAGACCTCGTCTCTACAATAAATAAATAAATAAATAAATTAGCTGGGCATGATAACGCATCCCTGTAGTTCCAGTTACTTGGAAGGCTGAGGCGGAAGGATCGCCGGAGCCCAGCAAGGTCGAGGCTGCTGTGGCCGGGAGCATACCACTGCGCTGCAGCCTGGGTGACAACAGTGAGACTCCAATTCAAAAAAAAAAAAAAACAAAAAGAAAGAAAAAAGAAAGCCATATCAGAAATGTAAGCACACCTCAGTTTCTGGAAATCATTATCATCCATCATCACCATCGTCACCCTCATCCTTGGGTCAGATAAAGAAGAATCAAAAACTACTTTACATATTATTGTCATCATGATTTTGATTTGCCTCTATTCAGTGTTATTATTTCTTTGATTTTTTTTCCTTTTTCCTTTTTCTTTTCCTTGAGTCGAGGGTCTCACTCTGTTACCAATGGTGGAGAGCAGTGGTACCATCATGGGTCACCACAGCCTCGACTTCCTGGGCTCAGGCGATCCTTCAGCCTCAGCCTCCTGAGTAACTGGAGCTACCAGCATTTGTCACCATGCCTGGCTAATTTTTTGATTTTTTTGTAGAGACAAAGTCTCACTATGTGGCCTACGCCTCGGCTGGTCTCAAACTCCTGGACTCAAGTAGTCCTCCCACCTCGGCCTCCCAAAGTGCTAGAGTTACTTACAAGGGTGAGCCACCGTGCCTGGCCAAAACAAATCTTTTAAAAACCATCAAAGACTGGCTAGGTGCTGTGACTCATGCCTGTAATCCCAGAAATTTGGGAAACCAAGATTGGAGGAAAATCACCTGATCCCAGGAAGGTGAGGCTGTGGTGAGCCATGGTAGTGCCACTGTATTCCAGCCTGGGCAACAGAGTGAGAACCCGCCCAAAAATAATAATAAAAAAACTTGCTTTTACGAAAAGTTTGCTTATGGGCATTGACTCATTGACATTTTTTTTTCCTAGTATCTACATAGACCTATTTGGTCGTTTGGCACCTCAGGGCATTTCCAGACCAAGATATCTCACCTTTGGCACTAGTGACTTTTTGGGCTGGGTGGTGTTTTGATGTTGATCAGACTTCCTGGCCTCGACGCATTTAATGCCAATAGCACCTGCTTCTTCTCCCCCACATTGTGGTAACCAAAAATGTTTCTAGTCGTGGCCAAATGTTCCTTGGGAGGCAAAGTTGAGAACCGTTCCTCCAGAAGAAATTCCAGGTGCCATGATCGAGAATACTCTGTATCTCTTTCTGCTGATCCTGTTACGATTTTCTTCATTTTTATTTCTCTTCAAGTGGTGGAAAAGTTAGGAGTTAGGTTTTATGCGTGAGGATTCCCAATGACTAGCAGTAAAAGAAATACGTACATTTCTTTTCCTTGCGTGTATGTCCTGTCCTAAGGTTAAAGATAAAGGGGATCGATCGTGGCCTGGCTGATTTTAATCTAATGTATTGACTTTGTGTCTTTTCATTTGTCATAGAGTGGTAGTAGCCAGAGCTGTCCAGTCATTTTCTGAGGTGTTCTTTCAGTGGGGTTGGTGGGTTTCCTTGATTCTGCCCTCATGAAGCATCTTGTGACCAGTGGTTTATATTTCTAGAACAGAAGCTATTTGTTTTGCAGTCCCATTTGCTCTGGGTGGATTTCCTGTCTATTCATCTTCCATATTTTGCTCGTTTCTTAATTTTGCCTTCTTTTTCTGGAATATGCTCCGTTGAAATAACTCAGTCTATTCCAAGTTGGACGTTTAGAAAGCCATCTTGTTACTTCATTGCTTCTTCCAGGGAAAGTCCTATAAAAACAATTCCATCCTTTAAACTTAGGATCTTCTTTCCTGCTATTTGGGAATAATCTTGTACAACAAATACCCTGGGAATTGTTGCACATACAGATGACTTTGATAGTTCAAGAGGCTGTCTTAAAAAATTCTTTAGTGCCATTGCGTGTCGTATTAATCCTTTGAAATCTTTCCAGATTAAATCAAGTGTTCATTCAACCAATAATGCATGAAGACCCCAGAATGCAGGGGCTGGTCCTGTTTCTCACCTCTTGAGAATCTCTTCTTTGATGTTACTCTAACAGTGAGGCTGTCCCCGAACACCTGGTATAAAATAACCCTTCTTATAATAACTCCTGGGTCCCCGCTTGAGCTCATTTTATGTGTCATAGACATTCATCACCACTGGAGCTACTAATATTTACTCGAATATTTGTTTTTTATTTCCTTAACCTGAATTGGAAGTAAGCTCTGCAATACATCAGAAGAAAAATGCTTGAATGTGTGGATTTTCTAAATTTCTTAATTTGTCAGAGTCTTGGACAAATGCCAGACACTGTTCTAAGGTCTTTACAAATATGAGCCATCTCTGAAGGATGGTTATTCTCAGTTTTGCTTCACAAATATGTTTTTCTCTACTGTTCCAGTTGTTTGAAATAATCATTGTTTTGAGCAGCTCTGTCTTGACATAATATTATTCTATGTCTTGACATAATATTTCTTTTCTCTGGCCCTAGCCTCTTGTTCTGTTCATGTAACTCTCATCTCCCATCATGATTTTGTCTCCCAGAGGTCATGAGAGGGAATGATTTTAGTTCTTTTTATTTTCCCATCGGAAAATTGACCCCCATTTTGTTTACAACATGCTCCCGAAAATACATGAGGTCAGGAAGTGAAATAGACGAAGGGAGGGAAATCTGTTTATAGGTTGTAGCCATATTTTTTGGTGACTATGTGCCCAACTTCGAGCTGTTCACTTGGGCTCATGCATTGTGTTGCTGTTCCTAGTGCATTGAAAAAAAAAAGACGAGGCTTAGGCGAGAAGATTGCCTGAGCCCATGGGTTTGAGACCAGCCTGGGCAATATGGCGATACCTAATCTCTACAACAAATCAAAAAGAGTAGCCAGGCACATGCCTGTAGTCCCAGCTACTTGAAAGGCCGAGGTGGGAAGGATCACTGGAGCCCAGCAGCTCGAGGCTGCGGTGGCCGTGAGCATGTCACTGCACTCCAGCCTGGGTGACAGAGTGAGACTCCGATTAAAAAAAAAAAGATGAATGTTTACATATGATGTAAATATTTAATCATTATATATATAACATATATATGAGTTTCTTAGTATTGTAGAGTCTGAGTATTGTGTATGGTTATTTCCAGAAAGCAGAATCAATATAAATTGGATAAAACATTTTAATATTGTAAGTCAGAATCTAGTATTCTCAGGGGTGATCGTGGGCAGAGACAGTTGTTTGTTTTCACATGGGAAGGACTTGCTGATGGGTGGATTGGAGCAGGAGAAGGTTGTCCTGGCTTAGCTGCCTGGTCTTCTTGCCTACAAGAACATTTTGGAGGGGGAACTTGAGTTGTGTTGGCAGGAGCTCTGAGCCAGCAGCTGAGAGGTGATACCCGGCCCTTTATTAAACTCTTCACCGGGTTAGGAGTTGGCCCGGCAGGCAAGTCTTGCCTCTGCCCCACCCCCATTGGCACTTGGTGTGGAAGTCCCAGGTATCCTGCCCGACTGTAGTGTTCCTGAAAACCTACCTGAATTGGCACCAGAGGATTGTGGCATGCCGGGGAAGTGCAGAGGGTTCAGCTGTTTAACTTCTGGAATTTCTAGGTTGTTCAAGGCGGCTACTTCTCTTGGCCAAGGTTTCTTTCTTTAACTTTCTTCCATGGTATTTATGACCTGAAAGGAAAGGTCTGCGTGCTTCTTCAGTCTTGAATGTCCTTGTGTCTCCTGTCTTAGCAGTACCTTGTTACTCTGGGTATGACCAGCCCTGCCCTGTCTCTGCCTGGCTTTGCAGGGGCTCACTTGACAGGGTTGGCAGCTTCCCCGGGAGGTGCGACTGCCAGGGCTGTCTCCTCTCCGGGTGGATGTCTGAGCCCAGGAAGCAGCTGGGGACAGTGGCCCTTCCTCAGAAGAGATGGGTGGGTCCCCGCCCTGGCCTCAAGTGGTTTCTCAGGACTGGTTTCATGTGGCAGAAATGCTACTGCAGAAGTTTTAATTTTTCTCGAGAAAAATAAAACATACCATTTGTCAGGGCTTATGAAAACCATGGAATTGGTAGTTTTGCATTTCTGGGTGTGTTATTCTCCTTTGCAAGAGCATACCATGTGTTGCCATGTCAGCAGTGGGTCGATATTTAAAAATAGACTCCCCAATCCCAAAGTTCTGCAAATATGATTTCAGAAAATTGTTTTGTGTGCACGTATGCACATGTGAGTGTGTGCATGTGGAGACTGAGGGTTTTTCATGTTATTTACATCCTTTTTTTTTTAACCTCTTGGTATTTTTATTTTACTGAAAGGGTGCTTGTAATACAAGCATGGTATAAAAACTACCAGTAACTCAAAAAGATGTTACAAATAATTTTTTCATTTTTTTTTTTTATTTCATCATCAGATTTCTAAAGGAAGCAATCACTTTGACAATTGCTATTAGATGATCCTGAAAGACTGACCATCTTTTGGGAATCACAGAAATTATTAATTTACAGTTCACTCTTCTGCATTACTTCTCCAGTTTTCTAGTATGAAAACGACTAGTAAGTGAGTACCTAGTAGAACTAAAATCATACGATTTCGTTGCTGCATGAGTTTGAATGTTAAGCTGGTCCATCTTTGGTCAGCAGATGGAGCTTACTGTGATAGGGTTAATCCCGTGCCAGGCCACTTATGACACAAAAGCACCGAGTGGGCATTAGAAATACAAGCCAAGTTCAGTAATCAGTCTTACTGTATCAGAGTCACTTGATGTCCATACGACATGTCTGTGGCATCATTGCAGCTGTTTGGAATTTTAAGGAAGATGGGTTGTCAAACAAACACAGATGCTTATTTTAAATCTTGAGAGCTCTCCAGGTGTGGTGGCTCACACCTGTCATCCCAGTACTTTGGGAGGTGGAGGTCAGAGGACTGACTGCCTGAGCCCAGGAGTTTGAGACCAGCCTGGACAACTGGACGAGACCTCATCTCTACAATAAATCAAAAATTAGCCAGGTGAGGTGGCGTGCGCCTGTGGTTCCAGTTACTGGAAGGCTGAGGCGGAAGGATCACCTGAGGCTAGCAGGTCGAGACTATGAGCGTGCCACTGCACTCCAGCCTGGGCGACAGAGTGAGACTCCAAATCAAAAAATAAAAATTAAATGAACAAATCTGAGAGTGGATTTGTTTTGCCTAAAGACCCCCACAAATACTGTCTATCCTGGATGAAAGGGAGGCAGAATTATCCAAGGGTCTTCTCTAAACATTTCTGTGATGCTATGTTCCAGTCTTTGAACAGATATTTATGGACCACTCCTGTAATAAATATGAGTTTATGTAATACTTAAACTACTTAATACTTAAATTATGTAATTCTGACATTGAAGAACTTGATTATGGAGCTTTGAAATGATCATGATTCAATATGAAATACTCTATAGGAAAACCAAATGACTTTCTAAAAACTTGGCCAGTTTCTTGACTGTTCAGGGCTTTGGAGAAATAATGCAGAGGAGGAACTATAAGTTAATAATTTCTGTGATTTCCAAAAGATGGTTAGTGTTTGAATTTATGTCTTTTCGTACCATCTAATAGCCATCGTCAAAGTAATTGCTTCCTTTAGATGTCCGTAGGTGATATCAAGTGAATGACAAAGTTCTTTGCAGGGTATTTTTTATTATACACGTCTGGATCTTTTTGCTGAAATTGTACTGAGATTGTATTTTCTGAAATAATGGAATTCATTTCCCTCCCTCAGGTATTCACTTACAAGCAGAGCACAATTACCCACCAGAAGGTGACCGCGATGCACCCCGCCAACGAGGAGGGCGTGGACGACATGGCCTCTTTGACGGAGCTTCATGGCGGCTCCATCATGTACAACTTATTCCAGCGATATAAGAGAAATCAGATATATGTAAGTTCCACTTGTGACTCCTTTACAAAGCCCTTGAGTTTGAATTAGTGCTTATGTTTGTTTTCAGAGAGTATTTCCTGCCTTTTGAGAACCTCTAGGTAACCTAAGGAAAACTTTGTTTTTAAGGGTTTTGCCAAGTTGGAAACATGGTTTTGATAAACCGTATTTTCCTAGGGTTGATTGCCCCAATTTTATGGGGGGAGATTGACTTTCCATTGAGGGGTCTTCTGCACATCAAGGTCCTTTGATCTTTCGCCTGTGAATCCACTTTGTTGCTAACTGTTCTGTTATGTAAAGACATCATGTGTTGTTTGACTTCCTCAATTATTGGTTGGGGGTAAATGTGGATTTGCAGATATAAGTGACTGAGCTTAAGCTGCTTTTTCTTGATTTTTCTCTTGTTATGAATTTTTACTTACATTTCTAACTCTGGAGCCCACCCTAGGGGAGATTTGCCTTCAAGGAAACCTGTCTTTCTAAGGTGTTGGGTTCTTATTTGCTTTTTTTGTTTGAGTAGGAGTCTCATTCTGTTTGCCTAGGCTGGAGTGCACAATCACAGCTCATGGCAGTCTTCACCTCCTGGGCTCAGGCAATCCTTTCACCTCCCGAGTAGCTGGGACTACAGGCACAAGCCATCATGTCCTGGCTAATTTTTTTGAATTTATGGAGAGACGAGGTCTCGCTATGTTGCCCAGGCTAGTCTCGAATTCCTGGGCTCAAGCAGTCCTCCTGCCTTGGCCTCCCTAAGTGCTGGGATTGCAGGTGTGAGCCACTGCGCCCGGCTACTTGCTATTTTGAGTGGAGAAATAGCCGTAAAAGTGGACATACACATTTTTAATGTCAACTTTTATGAAACGTGTCTATACCTACATTATAAAGTAACACTTTAAAAAACCACTTCTATATTAACTTTTTTGACATTAAAGTACAGATAGTAGATTATCTGTCATCTCGATTGACCTGCAAATTTTCTCTTGTTTCATCTGCCTGTTTACAAGTCTTATTCAGGAGTGGGGGAGGGGAGCTGCTTATACATGTTTATTTTTCTTGTCCAGTTCAAATTCAGACAATTTTTTAGAAACAAAATTGTAATGCTTTTAAAACCTTTGCTTTTTAGTAATTTTTATTCTTTAGGAGTGACATTTAACTTTGCCAATATGTTTGTGGATTATGGTTAATCATAGTATCAGCCTTTAAAATGGATAGTAGGTGCTCATGGAAACTCAAGGCATGGTTAGTCCTCAGGTTTCTGCAGTTTGCCCCTCGACTAGGGAAGGGAAATTGGAAAAAAGGAGGTCTTAGATATTTGTGGGTTTGATGCATAATAATATTCCCAGCTTTAAAAAATGGCGTATTTGCCTTTTTTTTTTTGGCATTGTGAAAGTATCATTTTTGCCAGATTGACCTGATGTTTGCCAAATGTTTTCAAACAGCCCTGTCTAGAGAAATTCAATCTCACTGTCATCTTTCGACGTACTGGGCTTGCTTACCCTAAGTCTTTAGTTTAAAATATTTTCTACATGTTTAGGAAAGGTGGTGTTTATATGTGTTTATGGAAAGGTGGCAAAAGGAGAATAAAAAGGGGTCATGCCCATTTTACTCTCAACTTGTATGAAATGTGACTATACCTATATTACAAAGTCATACTTAAAATAATCTCTTTAGATTACTTAAAATAATTGGTCAAATAACATAATTGAATAAAATATTGAATTTTGAGTATTTCGATATTGAACACTGAATATGTAAAATAATCTGAAGGCTATTATTAATAATTGACCTTGATGGATGATGTCATATCTGCACTTGAATTCATGTGCTAGCAAAATGTGTGTTCATTCATCTGTTCCCCTCTCAAAAATCTCCACGTGACTGGGTGCAGTGGCTCACACCTATAGTCCCAGCACTTTGGGAGGCCGAGGTGAGAGGATTGCCTGAGCCCACGGGTTCAAGACCAGCCCAGGCAACTTGGTGAGACCTCATCTCTACAATAAATCAAGAAAAATTAACCTGTAGTTCCTGCTACTTGGAAGGCTGAGGCAGAAGGATCGCCTGACCTCAGCAGGTTGAGGCTACGGTGGCCGTGAGCATGCCACTGCCCTCCAGCCGGGGCAACAGAGTGAGACTCCTACTCAAAAAAAAAAAAAATCATGCAGGTGACTAGTGAGCTGACTACCTTCTTCCTGCAGAATACCCACCACACAGGTGTCCATCTTACTACTGCACTGTGCGTGTTTTTGTTAAGTATTTGACACTTCCATGTAACTATTTACATATCCATTTCCTTGCTAGGTTTGTCAAGGACTTATTTGGTCTTTCTTGAGTCAAGGACACTGCCAGGCACCTGCCTGGTTGTTGTGCAATAAATGTTTGTAAGGTAAATGCCATTCATATTACAGTGGCATTTACTTCACAAGCTCAGCTTATTGTAGTTGATAATAAAAGGTGAGCCTAGATTTTAAACATTACTCTCAGTGTGTGTGTCTCTTATTGGTGAGTGTAGGTTGGGTATCCCGAATCCAAAAATTCGAAATCTGAAATACCTCAAAATCCAAAACATTTTGCATGCCTGCGTGATGCTGAAAGGAAACATTCATTGGAGGACTTGGGAATTTTGAATTTGGGATGCTTAAGTGGTAAGTATAATGCAGATATTCCAAAATCCAAAGAAATTTGAAATTCGAAACACTTTTGGTTGCCAGCATTTTGGATATGGGATACTCACACTGCATTTTTCAAACTTGTACTCTTTTTTTTTTTGAGTCGGGGGTCTCAGTCTGTTGCCCAGGCTGTTATGTAGTGGAACACTTACGGTCACTGCAGCCTCGACCTGCTGGGCTCAGGCGAACTTCTGCCTCAGCCTTCTAAGTAGCTGGAACTACAGGCACGCACCACCATGCCTGGCTAATTTTTTTTTATTTATTGTAGAGATTAGATCTTACCAAATTGCCTAGGCTGATCTCAAACATTAGGCTCAGGCAAGTCCTCTCACCTCAGCCTCCCAAAGTGCTAGGATTACAGACGTGAGCCACCATGCCCAGCTTCAAACTCATACTCTTCTGTCTTTAAAGAGGCAACTTCTTTCTTCTTCTTTTCTTTTTGTAATGGAGTCTTGCTGTGTTATCCAGACTAGATTCAAACTACCAGTCTCAAGTGATCCTCCCGCCTCAGCCTCCCAAATAGCTGGGACTACAGGTGCATGCCAATGTGTCCGACTAGACACCAGTTTTTATTTCACGTTTTCAATAATCAAGAAAAAGTAAGTCACTTAGAAGGGGAAGACTGTGCAAAGGGTTTAAAAGCTTGAGTCTTTTAAAAAGTTTTTTTCCCCTTTTTCTTTTTTCATGATAATGATATTAAACCCGATAGCTAAATTGCCCAATAAACACTGTGAATAGAATCCTGGTCTTGGAATAAGGCCATTTTCCTCCCTTTGGAGGGAAAAACCACAGGATTTTTGTGCATCCAATTTGCAGTTTAATTCATTTAATTATACCCTTATAGGTCTTTCTTTTGAGACTTGCATAATTGCATTATTATCCATCAGTCATCCTTTCGTGTTATCACGAGGCATTTGCAGGAGATGTTAGTGTCTGTTGGACTCTGCGTACGTTGAGACAAGACTGCCACCTGTCAGAAGAGCCAGAGCTCTCCACCTTTTATTCCAGCTCTGAGCAATAGAATATATATATTGAGTTGGGTTCTTACTCTGTTGCCCAGGCTGGAGTACAGTGGCACGATCATGACTCATCACAGCCTTGATTTTCTGGGCTCAGGAGATCCTTCTGCCTCAATCTCCCGAGCAGCTGGCACTACAGTCATATGCCACCACACTCAGCTAATTTTTTTTTAGTTTTTTGTAGAGATGAGGTCTCACTGTGTTGCCTAGGTTGCTCTTCAATTCCTGGGCTCAAGTAATCCTCCCACCTTGGCCGCCCAAAATTCTGGGATTACAGGCATGAGTTATCACCCCCAGCCACCTGTCTATATCTTTAAAAGAGAAAAAAAATTACTTGTATTGTATTAGAGGTATTATATTTGTTTTCTACTGCTGGCATAACAAATTGCCCTAAATGTACCAACTTAAAAGAATAAATGAATTCTCTTACAGTTCTGTAGGTCAGAAGTCCCACGAGGCTCCAATGGGCTCAAATCAAGGTGTCAGCAGGTCTGTGTTGTGTTCCTTTGTGGCGACTCTGTGGGGAGAACCCATTTTCCACTCGTTGTGGCTGTTGGCTGATTTCATTGACTTGCAGTTGTAGAACTGAGGTCCTTGCTTTCTTGCTGTCACCTGAAGGCTGTTCCCACATTCCCTGGCTCCTGGATCATGGCCTCCTTCCTGTCTTCAAAGCTAATGACCATGGATTGAGTACCTTTCATGGCTTTCAGTCTGTCCCGTCTTCCTTTCTCTCACTTTCCGTGTTTTCTTTCCCTTACTGTGGCCAGGCAGGCAAGGCTGCCAGCACTTAAGGACTCCTGGAAGTCCTTAAACCTCCCCATCTCAATCTCAGGCTTCATAACCTTCAGTGTGTCTGCAAAGTCCCTTTGCCATATGATATCACCTAGTCCCAGGTCCTGGGGTGAGTGTGGACGCCTGTGCCCATCATTGTTGCCCTCTCTCAGCCTTGGCATTGAGAAGGGATTCTGGTGGCACTGTTCCTTGCCAGTGTCTGAATCTTCTGGATCGTTCTGTTCTGAGTGGGAGGTGACAGAGGTTTCTGGCTGTGACTCCTCTCCAGGTAGGAAGCTCTGCTCTCCCCTTCTAAGAAGGACTGTTAGTTTTTTCTCCTTGGGGACTGAACACCCTTCTTAGGACTTTATCAGAAACTAGCAATGTTATTTTCTCTGCTAACTTTTGGTCATTGGAATACAGTAGAGAGTGATAAAAGTTAGAAGCACCTAGAATGGACAGATCAGTTGATCCATACCAATAGGTGTTGATTTAGAAAACTCCTGCCTTGAACTTGGGGCCATGTTAAGAGGGTTACAGGTTAACAGCATTGTCCGTAGCCTTTAAGTTAACAATTTTATAGGGGATAAAAGCAAGGCCAGCTCACAGCACACAGTCTTGAATTATTGAAGACGGTCTCACACTGACAGGGTCACATTGCGTGAGGACGACACAGCCTTGGTTTTGACCCTGACCGTGAAGCCTCTGAACCATACAACTGTGTCTCTTAGCTGTTCTCATGGGTGAATCCCTACCCCAGGCTTTTCCTTTTGGGGACAAGCCATATGGAACTTGACGCCAGTGTCCAGGGGCTGCGTGGTCCTGTCGGGACCCAGGACCCTGGGTGGCAGCTATGCTCCTGGCATCGCTGCCAGGGCAGAGCTCCTGGCTCATGCCCTGTGGCCAATTTCCTTCCTGGTACTCTGTGCTCTTCCTGCCTGAGGCTTCACCTGACAGCCCTCCCCATGGCTCTCCCAACTTCCAGACTTGGGCCCTGCCCAGCACTTTTCCGACTCCCACCTGGGGACCTCAAACTCCCACCCTGCACCTCTTGACTCTGAGCTTCCTGCCTGGAGGAGGTGCTGGCCTCTCCCAATTACCTTCTCCTTGGTGAGGGTCTGATGAGGGTCCTAACCTCCTTTGTCTCCTCCCATCACCTTGTGGTACCTGGTGAGGACAGGTGCACACACCTGAAGGAGAAGAGGGGCTGAGTGTGTTTGTGGTATAAGAAGTAACCTGTGCATGGGTTAGGAAGTCCTGTGGAGAGTGGTGGGAATGATACGCCAGAAGCAGCATAAGAGTGGGCTCGCAGGAAAGGCCGGCGGAACTGCATTCACGAAGATGGAGAAGTGAGAGTGAACTTGGTGCGGTGGCCACCCTCAGTCAGGACAGGGCTGCCTTTGCTTATGGAACCAGGTGTTTGCTGGGACACACTGATGAATCAGATGGAAACACAATGACCCTTTGACCCAGCAATCCCTTGACTAGTTATACACCCAGAGGAACACATATCTTTCTCCCAATAAGACACTTGCCCGCGTGTGTTTATTGCAGAACTTTTCACAATAAAAGACATGGAACCAATCTAGGTGTCCATCAGCAGTGGACTGGATAAAGAAAATGTGGTACACATATACCATGGAGTCCTACGCAGCCATAGAAAAAAGAGAATGTTCTCTGCAGCAACATGGGTGCAGCTGGAGGCTGTTATGCTAAGCGAATTAACGCAGAAACAGAAAAGCAAATACCGCATGTTCTCATTTATGAGTGGGAGCCAGTCATGGGGTACACAGAGGCATAAGGATGGGAACAGCAGATACTGGGGCCTCCTAAGGGGGGGAGAGGGAGAGGAGATGAGAGTTGACAAACTACTATGGGGCACCGTCCTCATTCTCTAGGTGATGGGTTCATCAGAAGCCCAAACCTCACCATCTCAGAGTATGTCTCTGTAAGTAACCTGCACATGTACCCCCCCAAAATTTATTTAAAAATAAAAATAAAAAAGGAGAGAAATCAGATGGGACAGGCAGGAAGGGGTTAGAAAACTTTAAAGCATCGGCCCTCGACTAGAAGGATTCTGCTCCCAGGGAACATTTGGCAACATCTGAAGACATTTGGGTGCCATAGCTACGATGAAGAGGTGCTGATGTTAGTATCTGGCGAGTGGCGGCCAGGGATGCTGTTGAACCCTCTTTTGTGCCCAGGACACCCCACCACAACAAAGGATGATCTGGCCCAAGATGTCAGGAGTATGGAAGTGGAGAAACCCACCTTACTTAAAGCGAATCTGGAGGGCTTGGGATTGATGCCAGGGAGACCACACTGTCTTTGTTGAAGGTTTTGCTTTGTTTTTGAGTCTGGGTCTTACTGTGTTACCCAGGCTGGAGTACAGTGGCATGATTATAGCTCACTGCAGCCTTGACCTTCTGGGTTGAGGTGATTCTTCTGCCTCAGTCTCCCGAGTAGGTGGGACTACAGGTACACACCACCACGCCCAATTTTTTTTTTTTTTTTTTTTTTTTAGTAGAGATGAGGTTTCGCTATGTTGCGCAGGCTGGTCTCAAACTCCTGGGCTCAAGCAGTCCTCCTGCCTCAGCCTCCCAAAGTGCTGGGATTACAGATGTAAGCCATCGTGCCCTGCCTTGTTAAAGGGAGAATTTCCCTGAGAAAAATTGTAGAAGACTTGAGAGGGAAGCAATGTGTGAGATGAGACCAGAAAGAGTGGATGGGCCGAGGGAGTGATGCAGTAGTTCAGTGGTGAAGAGGTGAGGGGTTTACCAGGGCAGAGATGGAAGTGAGTGGGAGAGCAGGTTCTGGGAAGCGTGGAGAGGGAAGTGAAGGAAGAAGCTTAGCTCACAGGGCCAGGGCCTTGGCAAGCCCGATGGCTGTGAAAACTTGGCGCTTACAGCCCTGCCATCTCCCATGAAAGCGAGAAGGACCAGCTGGGTGTGGGTGCCAGCGTCCCTGTGTTTTCTGGAGTGTGGGCCATCTCAAATTGCTGTGTACTCAACACCTAAGCACAGCGTTGACAGGAGCAGAGGTTTCTGTTGTCATGAAGGCAGTGTCCGTGCACAGGGTGCCAGGCCCGCCAGGCTCCGAGGTGTGACCGTCTTGTTTCCTGAACATTCTCTCCATCACAGGGATCGTGGGGCTCTGGGTTCCTTGCATGGCATAGGGTCCTCTCCAGTCTCTCAGGAATAGCTCCAAACCACATCATGGTAGCTGCAGGGCTTCAGCGCCTGCCTGCAATTATGGCGTCGGGGCTGGCTCCACAGGAAGCCCCTCTCTGTTCTACCCAGCCCTTCGGTTAGTTTGTTGGTCTTGCCGAACAAACAGCGCAGAGATCAGAATCAAAGGAGCCCATTTTAAGAAGCGGGGCTGTGTCTAAAGATAACTGCTTCTGTAAGCACAAACGATGCTTCACAGCTTGCGTATTTTTAGGTGTTTCCAAAATACCCTCCTTTGGGTTAGGTGGCATTCCAGCCTGAATCTGCAAATATGTTCGATGTTGTTCCTGAATGAACTTTGAAGCCTGCTCTGTCAAGCAAAATGTGTGTGCAGGCACCAGCCAGTGGAAGGCCTACTGATTTTAGCAGGTTCAACCAGGATCACCCCAGGGGGACATAGAGGCCTGCTTGCCGTGGTAACACCGGGCATGCCGCGCCGTGATTTCTGTTCCGGGGACATGCAGACCCAAAATCTGTGTTTCATTTCCTGGAGTTGAGTCTTCCAAAGAAGATTTGTTTGGTTTGTTTCCATACCTCTTCAGAGCTAGTGTTGAGTAACAGCGTGTCTCTCACGGACGCAGGATGGCCCACGGTCCGGGTGGTTGGTTAGCAGGGTCTTGGCATGTGACTCGTACCGGGAACAGCTGAACGCAGTGCGGTTTGTCAGGGGTATTTTGTGTTTCTTGGGCTTTTTTTTTTTTCACATGAAATCAAGACTCGTGTTGCCAAAAGATGATTGTAACCATCTGTCTGGCTATATGTATTTTTAAACTTTACCAAACATTTATGTTTTCAAATGGCCACTTCCACATCAGCACGATAGTGGCAATTAGGAATTTTGTGTTTTTTTGTGGATTTTTTTTTTCTTCCTGTCTTTGGGTTCAGATTCCTTTCCACAAGGAGGGAGTTTTAGTCAGACGTTCACTCAAATAAGAGGGAAATGCCAGAAGTTCTGAATTAAAGAGCTCGGCTTCAGTTTAACAACTTATCTGGTGTGAGTGTGTTCTTTTCCACAAATTGGAATGCTTAGTGGTTTTTAAAAAAATGTTTAAAAGCGTTTTTCTTTGTTTAATAGGACCATGGCAAACAATTTTGTTTTGCAGACGGTAGTGGGCACAGAGCATTAGAAGGCAGTTCGACCAAGAGTCTGTCTGGTGGACTGGTGGTCACACCGTGTGCCCTCAGTGCAGCTATGCTGATTCAGCCTTCCCTGGTACCAGGCTCTGTGCTGGGCTCCAGGGCTACAGAATTACTCTCGTTCATGGGAACGGTTTGTTGAGAGATTAAATAAATGAAAGGTGTTTCACTGATTAGTCAAGACAGACACAAGCAAGCTGTTGATGATAGCTCAGGGTGGCAATGAGTATGGAAGGAGCATCGACATGAGGGGGTGAGGAGGGGTCGGAAAATGACTCGTAGCCAGGCAATGGTTGCACTGGGTTTGGAGCATTCGCAGGGAACTTGGCCAAGAAGGAGGGCGGGTCTTCTGGCAGCTGTGGAAAGACACGAAATGGCACGATGCCTTGTTACTTAAGGTCCAGCGCAGAACATTCTAGATGCTGGAAGGAGCGTTGCATGCGTCTTGCTGGCGAGGTGATCGAGAACAGGGAGGGAAGGAAGGGCTCCGTGCACGTGTGGGAGCTTGAATGGACTCGAGGAAGCTGTCGGGGACAACTTTAAGCATGAGTTTTGGGACAACTCACTTGGCCGCTGAGTGGTGGGAGAGAAGGAGACATCGGGTCTGGGAGGGGAGGTGACCGGTGAGCCAGATAGGGGAAGAGGGCTTCCCCGGCATGGGGAGTTAGAGTGTGTGAGATACTAAGAGGTAGACTCCTAAGTGTTTAAGTGAGTGTGGGGGGCAAGTCGACTGAGTTTCTGTAGGATTACTGGATTCCCTGTGTGGGTAGACCATGGTGCCTTTTGTCAAGATGTAATGATGTGAGAAGAAACAGATGTTTTGACAGGTGAGCTCATCCATGTTGAGTTTGGGCTGTCTTAGGGGCATCCAAGGGAGCATGGTCAGTGGGCCACTGGATCTGCGGGTCTGTAACTTACACCTGAAGTTGCACTTAAAGATTTTAGGAGATAAGTCCTTGCCATGTTTAGCCAAGATGACTGAGTAGAAAGAGAGGAAGGGTGGAAATAAATCTGAATCACGATTCCCACGTCTTCACAATTCTTCCCGTTAGGAAAGTCTGTTATGGCGCTGACTTGAAATCACCAGTTTCCCTAGTACATTTCAAATTGTTTGATCTAGATTCAGCTTTTGGGGACCGCACGATGAAAAGCAGTTATGGTTTTATTTTCATTAACAGTAGCAATCGTAAATACCCCTGACTTATATAGCACTTTCACATCGTGATATGTGGGCTAACAGAGGATGCCTTGTTAGTCACGGATCAGAATCTTAGGCCCAGAGGGATTAAACAGTATCCCCGAGAAGGAGTTGTAGAACTGAGGACATCGTGTCTTCTGACTTGATCAAACCATGCCTTCTAAGTTAGACGTTTCTGTGTTGGAAATGTGACATCCCATCAGTAGCATGTCCCATCTCCATATCTACAAACAGGCTGGGCCACTTGACGTTTTCTTACTTGTACCTGATTTTTTTTTTTTTTAAGTTTTTAGGCCTGGAGTGGTAGCTCACACCTGTAACTCTAGCACTTTTGGAGGCTGAGATGGGAGGATCACTTGAGGCTAGGCATTCGAAACCATCCTGGGTGACCAAGTGAGACCTTGTCTCTTCAAAAAAAATTTTTTAAAGTTAGCCAGACAGTGACTTGGACCTGTAGTCCCAGCTACTTGGGAGGCTGAGGTAGGAGGATCGCTTGAGCCAGGAGCTCAAGGCTGCAGTGAGTTATGATTGTGCCACTGCACTCCAGGCGGGGCAACAGAGTGAGACTCTGTCTCTTTTAAAAAAAAAAAAATCATTGCATGATGTATTTAAGGTGTACAACATGATATTTTAATACATATAAGCATAGCAAAGTCAGAGGACACTTGATTTTTTGTGTGTGCAGAGGGGATTAGATAAGTACCTTTAGGCCTTTTGAAGGCCTTGAATTGGTAGATTTTGGACTGAAGAAATACTGTGAGGTTCTCCCAACATTTTTAAGCAATATGTGTGCAGCTGTTCCAAATTATTAAAACGGGCAAGGAAATGTATATCTGGGTGAGGGATGTGGAACTTTCCTGACTAGAACGTGTTTTTATGTGCTTCAAAATAGAATGTACTTCCTATTTCTGAAAAGCCATTAAAATGACCAGAGTATTTACTCCTGTGGAATTTAGAAGCCAACATGAGGAAGCCGGTACCTGGGTCCGCCTCCAGTAGGGAGCTGCCGGTGTCCATAGTCTCCAACTGTCTGGACTGTCATGGCCGTTTGTGGAGCAGTGATGCCAGCTTTTTATAGAGCGAGAGATGATACAAGTGGGCAACAAATGTAGTCTCACGGCCTTAGGGTTTGTTACCACACTTGAACTTCACTCAGACTTGAGGCTTAACAACTAGGCTCCTCCCCTCATCCCCCCTAGCGACTATTTTTTCTGATGTTACCTGTGTAACTGCTCTTACTATTCAGTGAATCTCTTAAACATGCAGCCAAAGTTTTGGCGACAAAATCACCGGGGCAAAGTGAAGAGTGAGGCGGTATGTTTGAGAGTGGGAAGAGAAATAAGATGGAACCTCATCCAGGCTGGAGTACAGTGGCATGATCATGGCTCATGGCGGACTCGACCTCTGGAGCTCAGATGATCTTTCCACCTCAGCCTTCTGCGTAGCTGGGATTACAGGTGTGCACTGCCATGCCCAGCTCCACTCCCCCCCCACCCTTTTTTTTTTTTTAAGAGGAGGTTTGGCTATGTTGCCCAGGCTGGTCTGAAACTCCTGGGCTTAAGCAGTCATTTCATCTCGGCCTCCCAAAGTGCTGGGATTACAGGCGTGAGCCACCAGCACCTGGCCCTTCAGAACTATTTTTAATGTACAATTGGGCAGTGTTAAGTCTGTTTACATTATTGCACAATAATCTTGAGAACTCTCTTCATTTTGCAAAATAGAATCTCTGAACCCATTAAACAATCGCTCCCCATTGCCCTCCACCCTCCTATCCCTAGCAACCATCATTCTACTTCTATCTCTATGAATTTGACTGTTCCAGATACTTCATATAAGTGGACTTATACAGTGTTTATGTTTTTTGTAACTGACTTATTTCCCTCAACACAATGCCTTCAGGGTTCATTGTGTTGTAGCATGTGTCCAAATTTCCATCCATTTTAGGACTGAATAATTTCATTGTATGAACATGTCACATTTTATTTATCCATTCATTCATTCATCAGTGGATGCATGGGTTGCTTGCACCTTTTGGCTGTTGTATGTTGATTTTTTTTTGAGTCAGAACCTCACTCTGTCGCCCAGACTGGAGTGCAGTGGCACACTCACGACCACTGCAGACTTGACCTGTTGGGCTCAGGTGATCCTTCCGCCTCAGCCTTCTGGGTAGCTGGAAGCACAGGGGCACGCCACCACGCCCGGCTAATTTTTTGGTTTCTTGTAGAGACAAGATCTCGCCAAGTTGCCCAGGCTGGTATTGAACCCCTGAGCTCAGGCAACTCTCTGGCCTCTGCCTCCCAAAGTGCTGGGATTACAGGTGTGAGCTGAATACCTTTTACACGCTCTGTAGAAAGTTTGAAAAACCATCCTTCACTTAGTGGAAATATATAAAAGAGAATAAGAAAGTGCTTGCAGAACATGGGAGAATGAGAGGCCCAGGGCGTGTTATGAATGTATGATTTTCTCTTTGTTTAGGGAACTTAAATGTGGTCTAAGCTGTAGGTTTAGAGATTTTTTTTTTTTTTTTTAGTTAGAGTCTCACTCAGTCGCCCAGACTGGAGTGTAGTGACCGCTCCCAGCCACCACAGCCTCGACCTGCTGGGCTCCGGCGATCCTTCCGCCTCAGCCTTCCAAGTAGCCGGAACTACAGGCGCACGCTACTACACCTGGCTAGTTTTTTTTTATTTATTGTAGAGATGAGGTCTCACCAAGTTGCCCAGGCAGGTCTCGAACCCGTGGGCTCAGGCAATTCACTCACCTCGGCCTCCCAAAACGCAGGATTACAGGCTGAGCCACCGAGCCCGGCCAGAAATTTTTTTTTTAAGGATGTGAGTTTTGTGTGTTGGAAGCTCCAATCACAAAATGGGAGAGACGATAGCACCTGTGTTCTTAGACAGCGTCATGCTGGAATACAGCAACATGGCATTCAATGCTTGATCTTTAAAAGTCAGGTGAGTGGTTTATTTTGTTTTTAAGTGCTCTCTCTCTCTCTCCCCAGCAAGGAGAAGGGTCTTGAATATTTTTTAGGAATTTGAAGATTTCAACTCATGATCTAGTTTGTAAAATTGGATCTTAGGTCTGGCACAGTGGCTCCTGCCTGTAATTCCAGCATTTTGGGAGGCAGAGGCCAGAGGATTGCCTGAGCTCAGGGATTCGAGACCAGCCTAGGCAACTTGGTGAGACCTCGTCTCTACAATAAATCAGAAAATTAGCCGGGCTTGGTGGCGTGTGCCTGTGGTTCTAGCTACTTGAAAGGCTGAGGCGGAAGGATTGCCTGAGCCCAGCAGGTGGAGGCTACGGTGGCCGTGAGTGAGCCACTGCACTCCAGCCTGGGCAACAGAGTGAGGCTCTGACTCAAAAAAAAGTAAAATAAAATAAAAGTGGATCATGGGGCAGAAAAGACTCTCACGCCTTTGAGGCGGGCAGCTTCTAAGGTGTTCCTACTTTTATTTATTATTATTGTTGTTGTTGTTATTATTAGAACTAGAGTCTCACTCTGTTGCCTAGGCTGGAGTACAGTGGCATGTTCATGGCCTCTACCTCTGGGGCTCAGGCAATCGTCTGGCCTCAGTCTCCCGAGTAGCTGGGTCTACAGGCACTCATTACCACTCCTGGCTAATTTTTTGGCCTTTTTTTTTTTTTAGAGAGACAAGGTCTTGCTAATGTTGCCCAGACTTGTCTTCAAACTCCTGGCCTCAAGCAGTCCTCCTGCCTTGGCCTCTCCAAGTTCTGGGATTATAGGTATGAGCCACCACTCCCAGTCATATTTATTATTTCCCTTAACAGGTGAAAAAGTTTTAAATTAGAAAGTTTTGCATATTGAAATGCAATTTACTCAGGAAAAAAATGTTTTTTATCTGATGCAGTGTATGGTGTGTAAAATGAAAAGTCAAATAAAAGTCTGGCTTGGTACCTTGTGTTAAAAACACCCTTTTATCAGCAAGCGCTTTCAGTACCTTCTGCCATCCCTGACCTAGCAGGACCTGGGAGGAAAACCCTCCAGCCTTTCATTCCATAGGAGACTTGGAGCGTCCCTGAAACACGGCCACAGGGTGCACAGGGCAAGGCTGAGGAGGGCTGGGGAGTGTGGCCAAGCAGATGGCACAGCTCTGGAAGCTTAGGCACCTGTGGTGGCTATAGTGTAGATGAAAGGTAGTGCCTTCCTCACTTGTGGGGGGCCTTGCTTTCATGGGCCGAGAGCCTGAATGTGTCCAAAAAATCTTCGAGAAAAGATTAAATCAGGTATATTAGCAAGGAGATGTGCCCTTTAGACATTTTCTATCAAAATGGGAAAAATCAAATCTTTCTTGCATAAAGCAATAACAAGTCTGTTACTAGCTTTTTAAATTTTTTTGCAAGTAAGTCTCCCAGCTTTAAGCATTTTTTATTTTATTTTTTTGAATCGAGGTCTCTCTCTCTCGCCCAGGCTGGAATGCAGTGGCACAATCATGGCTCACCGTAGCCTCGACTTCCTGGGCTCAGGCGATCCTCCCTCCTCAGCCTCCTGAGTAGGTGGGACTTCAGATGCTCACCACCATGCCCAGCTAATTTTTTTAAATTTTTGGTAGAGACAGGGTCTTTCTTTGATGCTCCGACTGGGCTTGAGCTCCTGGGTTCAAGCGATCCTCCCAACTTGGCCTTCCAAAGTGCTGGGATTACAGGCATGAAGCTACCACACTCGGCCTGTTATTAGCAATATTTATGTGGAACTTTTAATTTCTTGACAATGTATAATAATAAGGGACTGTGTTTTTCATGGTCACTTGCTGGGCAGATTGACAGATGAGGAATGCATCTTCAATGTCGTCTTGTGAGGGCAGTATTGGTTCAGGAAAAGCTTACAACCACCAGGACCATGGTGGTCGTTCGCTGTGATTAACTTCTTCCTGTAACTAAACCAACTTGGATGACTTGGTGTTTTTTTTTTTTTTGAGTCGGGGTCTCACTGTCGCCCAGGCTGGGGTGCAGTGGCACACTCATGGCCACTCCAGTGTCGACCTGCTGGGCTCTGGCAATCCTTCCGCCTCAGCCTTCCAAGTAGCCAGAACTACAGTTGCCTGCTACTATGCCCACTTATCTATCTATCTATCTATCTATCTATCTATCTATCTATCTATCTATCTATCGATTGAAGAGACGAGGTCTCGCCAAGTTGCCCGGGCTGGTCTCGAACCCGCAGGCTCAGGCAATCCATTCGGCCTCCTAAAGTGCTGGGATTACAGGCTGAGACACCAAGTCCAGCTGAGCATTGTCTTTTAAAGGATTCTCTGTGAGGGGGCTTCCCCAACCAGGAAAGGAAACGTGATTGTGAGATTTTAACTGAAATGATCATTCTTTCAAAGAAAACTTGTGTGAAACGGAGTCTAGAATTAATGATGGTTTTATGAGTAAGTCAATACATTAAGAAAAAAGGACTCATCTCAGAATTTTACAGTAGCCATACAAACATGTTTTGAACAGGGCAGGCATGTAAAATTTCCAGGAACAGCAGGAGAATTGAGGCTGTGGTGACTGTGATTGTGCCACTGTACTCCAATCTGGGTGTCAGAGTGAGACCCTGACTCAAAATTTAAAAAAAGGGCCAGGTGCGGTGGCTCATACCTGTAGTCCCAGCACTTTGAAAGACTGAGGTTGGAGAATCACTTGAGGCCAGGAGTTAGACACCAGCCTGGGCAACATAGCAAGACCTCATCTCTACAAAAAAAAAAAAATCAAAACAATTAACCAGACGTGATGGCATGTCCCTGTAGTCCTAGTTACTTGGGATACTGAGGCAGAAATGTCACCTGAATCTAGGAGGTCAAGGCTGCAGTGAGCTGCGTGTGTGCCATTGCATTGTAGCCTGAGTGACAGAGTGAGATCCTGACTCAAAAACCGCCCCCCAAATCAACAGATGTGGGCATATCTTTTTCTTTAAATGTGTGTTCATGATGGGTAAATATCCTTACTCAGTTAAAATTAATGTAATTTGAATACTCAACTTAGTGCCCACAGCTGTGGCTTTTATGTTCTGCTTGTCATTGAGGAAGAGGATTGGAGTAGGCGTAGTTCAGCCCACCATGTTGACTGTTGGCTGTGTTGCCTGTTGGCTTCCTCTGTTGACATGCCTGGCTGAACAGAGTGACAGTCCTGCCAAAGGAGGGAAAAAAGCAAGAATATATTTCACGGTAAAAATGAACATTTGGGTACTAAACAGAATAAAATCAACAGTAATGTATACAACTGCCATAAGATAGAAAACACGCCTGGTGTTTTACACACAGCAGAGGCAGGGGCCAGGCCCTGGCAACCTCAAGCACTCCCCTCACCTCCACAGATGTCGACCTGGAAAGAGGTACTGGAGTGTCTGGGTCAAGGTGCTGCTAGGGGACACTTCTCCACGAAAGAGAGTAGCTTCTACCTTTGTTTCTGGTCAAATCCTCCCACAGTGCTCCAGTAGGGAAAAATGGTCTTTCTAGAGAACTGATGTTTCCAAGGACTGGAGCGTTGACTCATGAAAGCACTAACATCTTTTCTTTTTCTAATTAAGGTTGCATTCACTTAGCATAAAACTAACCATTTTAAAGTGTACAATTCAAGGGCATTCGGTACATTCCCCAATGGTGTACAGCCAACACCTTTGTCTCAGTCTGTTTTCAGCTGCTGTAACAGAATACTACAGACTGGGTCGTTTATAGGGAACCGAAGTGTATCTGGCTCATGGTTCTGGAGACTGGGAAGTGCAAGCGCATGGCGCTGGTGTCTGGTGAGGGCCTTCTTGCTTTATTCTGGCAGAATGCGTCACATGGGGAGGAAATGTGAGTTCGAGACTGAGAGAATGGAGAGTTGGATGTATTATTTTATTGGAAACCCACTCTGCAATAACTAACCCATTTAGAACAACAGCATTCATTCATTTATGAGGTTAGAGCCCTCATGACCTAATCACCTCTTTTTTTTTTTTTTTTGAGTTTGAGTCTCACTCTGTTGCCCAGGCTGGAGTGCAGTGGCACGCTCACAGCCACCCCAGCATCGACCTGCTGGGCTCCGGCGATCCTTCCGCCTCAGCCTTCCAAGTAGCTGGAACTACAGGCGCATGCTACCATGCCCGGCTAATTTTTTTGATTTATTGTAGAGATGTGGTCTCGCCAAGTTGCCCAGGCGGGTCATGAACCCGCGAGCTCAGGCAATCCACTCACCTCAGCCTCCCAAAGTGCGGGATTACAGGCTGAGCCACCGAGCCCAGCTCTAATCACCTCTTGAAGGCCATGCTTCTTAAACACTGTTACATTGGCAGTTAAATTTCAGCATGAGTTTAGGAGGGGAAAACCATTTAAGTCATAGGAATCCCTACCTAGTTCTAAAACATTTTCATCACCCCAAATGGGAGCCCTTTACCTGTTCAGCAGTCTTTCCTCTTTCCTACCTGCACCTGCTCTTAGCAATCACCAGTCTTTCTGTTTCTACGGATTGACGTATTCTATATATGTGAACTTTTCTGTGTCTGCTTCTTATGCTTTCAAGGCTCATCTGTGTTGTAGCATGTATCAGGACTTTATTCCTTTTTGTGGCTGAATAATATTCCGTTTGTGGACATGCCACACCTTATTCATGCATTTATCTGATGTTGGGCATCTGAGTCATTTCCATCTTCAGCTATTGTAAACCTCAGTGAACACTGGTGTACAGATATTTGAGTATCTGCTTTCAGCTTTTTTTGATTTATACCTGGGAGTGGAATTGCTGAGTCATATGGTAATGTCTTTTATGTTTTCAGCCTTTTGGGGGTTTTGGGTTATTTCTAAGACATACTACAGGTTGTATATCTCTTATTCAAAATGCTTGGGACCAGAAGTGTTGGACCAGTTGGACAGCCCTAATTTGAAAATCTGGAACGCTACAAGGAGTATTTCCTTTGACCATCATGTCAGTGCTCAGAAAGCATAGGATTTTGTTAGAGCATTTTGGATTTTGGCTTTCGGATTAGGGATACTCATCCTGTATTGATTTCTTTGCATTTGAAAAGTTATACTGAACATCCGCTACTTTGCTTGATGTTCCTGGCGGTTATTATGAATATAAATTATTACAGATTGCTATAATAAGGTGCAGATGCACTCGGGCTGTCTGAACTTTCTGTCTGGTTTTGCTTGTTGTTTTTCCCCCTATGTGTGTGTGTGTATGTGTGTGCATCTCTGATGTCTTTTTTTGTATTCAAATTTCCTCTTATATTAAAGACACAAGTCAGATTGGATTAGGGCCCCCCAGTGTCCTCATTTTATGTAGTCGCTCCTGTAAAGTCCCTATCTTCCAATATAGTAGTGTTCTTAGGGTACGGGGGTTAGAGCTTCAGCATATGAATTTGGGGGAAGGGCTCAGATCAGCCCATAACACCCCATAAAGTCCCTGCCATCCTACACAAGCTCCATAAAGGTCAGCTGGTGGTCACAGGACTCTGCTTCCGCCCCTGTCTGATTTATTTGTCATGTCTGAACCTGGAAACCAGGTGACCAAACTGAGTTGGCTTTTCTTGCAGAAGGACAGTGAATAGTTTTGCCCTTGTGGAAGGGACCCAAGGCACTAAGCTTTGGTCACACTATAGCCTTTGTTTTGCTGCTCTGAACATTTAACTTAATTTCTGGCCTCGATGTGTTGTCCCAGAGAGGTAAGAATGTTAGTCATCTAAGTTTCAGATAAATTTTGTGGCGCAGCGGGGCGCAGTGGCTCAAGCCTGTAATCCCAGCACTTTGGGAGGCCGATGCAAGTGAATTGCCTGAGACCACGGGTTGGAGACCAGTCCGGGCAACTTGGCGAGACCTCGTATCTACAATAAATAAAAAAATTAACCAGGCATGGTAATGTGCGCCTGTAGTTCTGGCTACTTGAAAGGCTGAGGAGGAAGGATCACCTGAGCCCAGCAGGTCGACACTGGGGTGGCTGTGAGTGTGCCACTGCGCACCAGTCTGGGCGACAGTGAGACTAACTGAAAAAAAAAAAAATATGTGGTGCTTCAGGAGGTATTGAGACTATTGAAAGAATACCTGGCATTTTCAGAAGGGCCTTGTTTGCTTCTAAAAGTTGTAGCAAACCCCACATAACATAAAATTTGCCTTTTTTTTTTTTGAGTTGGAGTCTCGCTCTGTTGCTCATGCCGGAGTGCAGTGGCACAATCATAGCTCACTGCAGCCTCGACTTTCTGAGCTTAGGCGATCCTTCCGTCTCAGCCTCCTGAGTAGCTGGGACTACAGGTGTGCGCCACCATGCTTGGCTAGTTTTAAATTTTTTTTGTAGAGACGAGACCTCGCAATGTTGTGCAGACTGGTTTCGAACACCTGGCTCAAGCAATCCTCCTGCCTTGGCCTCCCAAATTGCTGGGATTACAGGTGTGAGTCACCACATCTGACCTCATTTGGACTGCTTTTAAGTGTACAGTTCAGTGACATTAAGTACATCCGCAGTGTAGTGCCTTCCATGGCTACCAGCCACTTCTAGAACATCCCCATCACCCCGACAGGAACTCTGGACTCGTTAAACCCTAACTCGTCCTTTCCCCTCCCCCCACCCCTGGTTACCTCTCTCCTACTTTCTTTCACTCCTGTCACTTTTTTAGCCCTCCTGGTTCATAATAGCCACGTGATGAGGAATGAGACAGGGCCTGGACAGTCCTTTGTCCCAGGGAAAGGATTGGGGTCAGGGAAGTCACCAGGGATCAGGCGATTGGCCCTGGCCTGTGTTACCTTCTTCCTTCTCTTTCTTACCATTTTACTACGAGTCCTCTTGTGTGTATGTGTGTGTGTGTGTGTGTGTGTGTGTGTGTGTGAGTCAGGGTCTCACTCCCCCACCCAAGCTAGAGTGAAACGGCACAATCAAGACTCACCACAGCCTCAACCTCCTTGGCTCAGGCCATCCTTCCGCCTCACCTCCCTAGTAGCTGAGACTACAGGGGTGCGCCCCCAACCCTGGCTGATGATTTGATTTTTTATAGCGACAGGGTCTCACTGTGTTGCCCAGGCTGGTCTCAGATCCCTGGGCTCAAACAGTCTACCCGCCTCGGCCTCCCAAAGTGGTGGGATTACAGGCGTGAGCCATTGCGCCCGGGCTACGAGCCCTCTTTGAAAGGCCTCATTCATTTGGACAGAATGTCACCATTTGGTAACTAAAAGACTCAGGGCCAGCTTGTGCGGGGGGAGCAGAAGCCCTCTGTCCCCTCAGTGCACTGTCAGGTGAGGTGTGGTCAGAGCTGGCTGTGGACTTTGGTCAGCGGCACCCGGAGATGCGGCCCCGCGTGTAAGTGTCCCCATCCTGTGTTTGCAGACCTACATTGGCTCCATCCTCGCCTCAGTGAACCCCTACCAGCCGATCGCCGGGCTGTACGAGCAGGCCACCATGGAGCGGTACAGCCGGTGCCACCTGGGCGAGCTGCCCCCGCATATCTTCGCCATCGCCAACGAGTGCTACCGCTGTCTGTGGAAGCGTCACGACAACCAGTGCGTCCTCATCAGGTAAGCGGCCACCCGGATGCTTGGAATGCAGCAGCTTGAAGTGTGGATTTGGAGCCTGGGTTCAGAGGCCCCCGCTGCCCCCCAAAACCTGCTCAGAGCAGTAACCAAGAAAAGCTTTCCTAATGACCTGAATTTCTCAGGTGGTATTTTCCATTTTGAATGGCTTGACAACAATGGTTCTCAGAGGACAGGAGGGACTCACTTAGCAAAGCAGAGGCGTGCCCCTGTTGGTTGGTTCTTGTCCTCAGAATAATTACTCCATGCTGTTCCTTAAAAAAACATTTTTAAAAAATTTATCTTAATTATTCTGGCTGGGCATAGTGGCTCACGCCTACACTCCTAACACTTCGGGAGGCCGAGGCGGGAGGATCACTTGTGGACAGGAGTTCAAGACCAGTCTGGGCAAAATAGTGAGACCTTGTCTCTACCAAAAAAAAAAAAAAAGATAAATAAAAACAATAAGCCAAGTGTGGTGGCTCGCACCTGTATTCCCAGCTACTCGAGAGGCTGAGGTGGAAGGATTGCTTGAGCCCAGGAGGTCAAGGCTGTAGTGAGCTGTGATCATGCCGCTGCACTCCAGCCTGGGCTACAGAGTGAGACTCTGACTCAAAAATAAATAAATAAAATAAAAATTATTTTTTGGTTTATTTCAATGATGGAGCATGGTTCTGCTATCTACTGACTTTCTTAAGGAAATCTTGCCTAATTCTTTCAAGTTTAAAGTGTTTTATATGTTCTAGAATGCTAGTTAAAATGCTTGTCTGTGTGAACAAGGTTTCTTTTTTCTCCAACGTGATAAAATTACTCTAGATGGAATTTTCCAAGTTAATAGTCGAATGCTTCTAAAGTTTACCTTTAATTAGCTACAGAAAAGGGGGCTTATGGTGTGTATGTTAAGGAGGGCTTGTATATTTCAGATAATTATAAGGACTTGTATATTTCAGTTATTATTATTATTATTTTTTGTGGTCCTGGGAAGGAGCTGGTCACATCTGTCTTAACTGAGTCTTACTCATTTTTTAAAATAAACTACTAGGAACCCCAGTATCAAAATCTCTATTACTAGGAACTGTTTGAAAAACAAGTAGTAAAATGTATTTTTAAAACAAGATTTCTTAATTGTTCTTATTAACTTGTTCAAATGGCTCTGATCCCATGGATTCTGGTGACAGCCAATTGGGTCTTCCTGTTCATCATTTATATCAGAATTGTGTTCTTGTGACGATCATCACAGCCCTGGGTGACACAGCAGCCGTGGAGAATGTCGGTCACCTGTAGTGAGGTGTCCGTGGCATCTCCAGGCACCTCATTCCTTTGCCTTCCAGGCTGTTCCTTCATTCGTGGGTCGCAGCTGTCACTGAGGTGTGGTACTGGAACAACTGGTGGGAAAGAGAAGTTTGACGAAGGCTTCAGATAAGCTCTCTAGCCCTCACTTGTGGCAAAATAATTACTTTCTTATTTCAAGAGGGAAGGGAAAGGAAAGGGTTGTTTGGATTTGGGGGCGGACAATAGACAGACCCACCCCCCTCCGCATTTCTGATTCAATGGCAGAAGGCACAAGAGACATATGGAAAGCCATATGTCCGTGGTAGACTTCCGGCCAACTGGGCTCCCGAACGTTGTGACCCAAAATTAGACAGACAGACCCACCTGGCCATGGATGCAGCCAGGTAATTGGTGGCTGTGATCACTGTGGGAAACCAACTCGCAGATGGCGAAGAGACCTCCAGGAAAGCCCGAGCTAGCATGCTAGGCCTTCCTCTAAGGAGATAGAAGTTTCTGGAGAAAGCGCTCATTAGAGGAGGTTCCTGTGCTCCTGTGGGAGGGGCTGGGAGGGGTGGGTGGAGGGATCCTCCGAATCCCCAGGGAGGGGACCTGGAGCGTGTTCTCGCTGTCCCATGTGTGCATCTGATGGAAGATGGGTAGGAATCATGGCTGATGGCTTCTGAAGGGTTATGGCCTGCTGAGGCTTTCTCAGACGACAGCACAGGGAGACTTCTGACAGCCCTTTTGGGGGTTCTGTTCCCCGTGATGTCCACAGGGGCCACACACAGGGAATGTATTGCTCTTACTGGCAGGTTTTTTGTTTGTTTGTTTGTTTGTTTGTTTTTGAGTTGGAGTCTCACTCTGTCGCCCAGACTGGAGTGCAGTGGCCACTCCCGGTCACCGCAGTCTCGACCTGCTGGGCTCCGGCGATCCTTCCGCCTCAGCCTTCCAAGCAGCTGGAACTACAGGCGCGTGCTACCACGCCCGGCTCATTTTTGATTTATTGTATAGATGAGGTCTCGCCCAGTTGCCCAGGCGGGTCTCCAACCCACGGGCTCAGGCAATCCACTCACTTCAGCCTCCCAAAGCGCGGGATTGCAGGCTGAGCCACTTACCCATTAGCCTTTTAGTGCTTCCTTGCATTTTCCTTTTCTTTTTTTTAACAAGTAGGAGTTATTTGTGTGTGAATAGCAGAACTCATTCTCTCCCCCCTCAACGTCCCCCTCTCACTTTCTCTCCCTCTCTTCCTCCCCCCTCCCTCTCCTCCTCTGTCTCCCTCCCTTTCTCCTTCCTCCCATCTCTTATTCCCTCCCTCATCTCCCCCTTACTCCCTTTCTCCCCCCTTCCCTTCTCCTTACTCTCCCTCCCTCACTCCACACTCTCTCCACCCTCCCACCCTCCTGTGTCCCCCCACCTCTTCTGGGCTGACAGGCTCTCTCCCCGCTCAGGTAGCAGTGCTGATGTGTATAGAGGGGCTGTCTGTGAATTCAGTTAAGCAATAGGGATCGTTATAGCTCACAGTTAATCAAAATGAAGCTACTGCTTAATATAGAAATGGCTTTTAAGACTCACATGCCCAATAAAATGACTTGATTTATGACTAGAAGTACCCTTCGTGGGCACTTTTTGATGGCTTCCTCAGAGTTTAGAAGTTAGAATTTAAGATCTCACTTCAGCATACAATATAGTTTAATAAGGTTAACAGAAGGAAGGGGAACGTGATCTTTAAGAAGATCCAAACTGCTGTCCACACTTAGACACTTAAACGTTTGCCATTGATAATTGCTGGTGTTTATTATGTTGGGTGGAAAAAATGAGCATGGCTAATATATCTATCATTTGCTAGACAGCAGCTCAGGAAGAAAGTGAAAAATCAAGTGAAATCATCATGTGTGTGTGTGTGTGTGTGTGTATGTGTGTGTGTAATAAAACAGAAGGGAATTGGTATTTCCATGGTATTTAAATAAAACATGGGGACTTGGGGGGCGGATCCCAGACTGAAAGCTTTCCTTATGTGATGCTCATGTGAAAAGAGTAACTGTATTTATCTACATTAACTCAGGACACAGAGACTTTAAGAATAGATTTTTTCATTAAAATGCGTCTTGGTTTTAAATAGATCTCTCTGGCAGTTTTTTTTTTTTAATGGGAGTTGAAGCTGGGAGGATTAAGGGGAAATTGAGCGCAAAAAGGAAGAATTGCTGAGTTTGGGGCCCTGCTTGGGTTTCCCTGGGCGTGAGCTGCCCCCTGGTGGATAAAATGTGTTTTACTGCTTTTAAGACATTCCTGTGCACATGACATCGATGAGGGTGCCTGGTCCTATTCCGGGCGATGTGAGGGTTAATGGGAGGCCCACACTTCACCTGTACCTAGACCACTTATGTACCCCATCCTGACTTGTACCCCACATCTTTAAAATTAGGAAAAAAAGAAACAACAACAACAGAAAGACATTCCCATACTAGTGCCTTTACAATCAGAAAATAAAGCCATTTGGAACTAGACAGGACTTTATTGATCCGTTTGTCTCTCGCTTTATGGGGCACCTATCGCTTGGCTAAGGTCCCCAGCTCCTTGGTGACAGTGCCAGGTCTCTAGACTTCTAGCCCAAGCCTCAGTTGCCTCTCTTAAAGTTTAGTTTTAATTTTATAATTTTGGGGCACAGCTAAATGAACGTTTATGCTATTACACTTATTAATATGTATGAAGTAAAAATGCCTATAAATTTAAAACCCACTTAAGATTATTATTATTGTTATTTTGTCTAACTAGTGAGGTCAGTGTTTGACCTTGGCTGACCTAGTACATTTGACATTGACTTTAGTTCTTCATACATTGTGTAGGGTAGACAGGGTTTAGTTCATTATAGTCTCCTCAGTATGTATGGCCTTCTAAGGTGCATAGTATAGGCCATTCATCTTTGCAGCCTGGTGCCCAGGATGTGTCTGGTGGAGGACCAGTGTTCAACAGCTGCCAATCAAAAGGATAATTTATAGAGTGACAGTTGGTCCATCAAAACTGGAATGATTTCTTCTTTTTTGGGGTCAGAGTCTCACTTTGTCACCCAGGCTGGAGTGTAATAACACGATCATGGCTTACCACAGCCTCGACCTCCTGGGCTCAGGAGATCCTTCTGCCTCCAGAATAGCTGGGACTACACGCACATATCACATCTGACTAACATTTTTGGCTTTTTGTTTCTGTTGTTGTAGAGATGAATTTTGCTATGTTGCCCACACTGGTCTCGGACTTCTGGGCTCAAGTGATTCTCCTGCCTTGGCCTCCCAAATCATTGAGATTACAGGTGTGAGCCACCACTCCCACCAAGTGATTTCTTCTTAGCCGTATCTTTTATGTCCTGGGATGATACTTGAGTGTCTTTTCTTCTATTTCTAGAAATATTGTATGTTTCAAAGGAACAGTGTTGGAAGGCTGAACAAGACGTGTGTCCTGGGTTAGAAAGTCTCCCCAAGCAGAATAAGACACGGGGCCTGGTGCCTGCTCCTGAAATACAGTGGATGAAAGAGGTAGCGCTGGAAAGGCAAAGACAAAGAGGGGAAACAGAAATTCATTGAGAACGCTCACTGGTGTATAATCCTCCGCGGAGCCCAGGAGGCATTTTCTATAGGGAAACTGAGACTCAACTGTTGGGTGACTTACTGAAGAAATTTCAGCTGTTAGTGACAAGCACAGGGTTTGAATGTGAGTCTCTGACAGAGTTTGTTTTTCCAGGACAGAATCCTACTTCCTGGTACAGCATTATATTATACCGTAAGGGCTTTGTTTGGCTTGCTGAGACCTTTGGACTTAATCCTTTCTTCGGTTGAGAAGTTTCCCAAGTCTTCTAGCAAGCGGGATGGGGGGAAGGTGATTTATATTTTGTGAAAATCATGTGAACCAGGGGAATTTGATTTACAGGAAGAGGAATGTTTGGTTGTCAGGTGCCAGCAAAACGTCTTGTGTAAAGGGCCAAAGAGTATGTATTTGAGGCTTTATGAGCGAGACCAGCCTCGTCTGCAACTACTCAGCTCTGCCCTGTGGTGCAAACACACTCATAGTTCGTATGCAAATAAATGGACCGGGCTGTGTTCCAATAAAACTTTATTTGTAAAAACAGGCAGCAGGTCATAGTTGAGGGCCATCGTTGACTGACATGTGCGCTGGATCTAGAAAACCGTCATCACGGATACATTGCCTGGAAGCTGGCCCGCCCAGTGCATTAGGGGCCCTCATCAGATACCCTTTCTTTCTGGAGTGTTCTGGATCCCTTTTCTCTGCCTTCCCGAGGTCTTTGCTTCATCTTTGAGCCTGTTGCCCCTGATTCTTTACTGGATTGTTGGCGTTGTTCGAAAATTTCTAGAATGTTCCATCTTGGGGGAGGGGCATGAAAGACTCTCCTTTGGTTCCACACCCTCCTCCAGCCGCCTCCTTATCCAGGCTCGCCACCTACCTCCCCCACAGTACTCCTTCTCCCCGGATTTCTCCTTTGCTCTCTGACCACTCTGTAGTTCCTCTGGTCTTTCACTTCCCCTCTTTCACCCAACCTGCCTTTTCTTCTCGAGTCTGCAGGGTTCCCCAAATGTATACACCCCCAACTTCACGTTTGAGTCCCAGACTTACATCCTAGTGCCCTTCAGGTGTCATCGCCGAGGTGTTCCTAGTGTGGCATGTTCTCCCAGAGTCCTTTTCCTCGTGTGCTTCCTATTCTCAGCCGGTGGACTGGCTATCCTGTCCTGTCCCAAGCCTGCCGTCTGGAAGTCATTCTTTGATCTATAAGTCATTCTTTTTTCTCTCCTCCACATTAAGGGAAACTTATGTAGCGTCAAGCATGCTGGCCCGAAGTACCCGGTTCGATGAGTTTTGACAAATGTACAGACCTGTGCGACCAGCATTCAGATCATCATTTAGCAAGCTCCTTGGGTGCCCAAAAGTCCACCGTGAGGCCTCCCTGTCACACTCTGCCCACCTTCCTGGCCAGGCCCATCCATCATCTTGCCCATTTTCCCTCCGCAGTCTCCGGGGGCCTCTCTCTTCATGTCTGCTGTCCACAGCCCTCTCCGGCCTCCCGCTGACTCCCTATGTCCATCCTCCACTCAGCAGTCAGAGGGACTCTTTGCAACCTTAAAGGCCATCATGGCATGCTCTTAGAAACCGCCTTGTGACTTTCCACTGTGGCTGCAGAAAATTCTCAAAATGGTTAATATGACCTGTGAGGCCCACGTCAGTGCTTTGGGTTATTTTTCTTTCTCTTTTTCATTTTTGTTAATATAGTGACTAAGTTTTTTTTTTTTTAAACAATAAAAGTTCCTTTAGGTTTATCCAAGTGGACACATTTTCGCTGAAGCCTATGTTTGCTGTCCTTGGCGCAAGGCGTGGGACTGTAACAGCCTTGGGCGAATGAGAACCGGGAGAACTTCAGGCAGGGGAGGAGGGGGAATGGGAGGACAGAGAGGAGGAAGAAGAGGAGGAGGAGGAGGGAGGAGGAGCAGCAGGGTTAGATAGGAGTGTATTTACCTGCAAAGAGTCCTGTCACCTTAACATTAGTGATGGGAACAGCTGGCATATTTTGGCAGTTTGTGATTTACTCAGCTCTTTTTAGGCTTTGCCTTGTTCGTGTAATAACACTTTCAGGGCCTATTAACGGAGCAATCACTGCTTATCTCCTGGTGTGCAGCCCTATCTGGATTATGTGAAACTGAGAGCTGCATGCAGTTCCTCAACCTGATTTCATGGTGGAATCATCCAGAACATTTGAAAAAATACGGGTGACTGAGCTCTACCCCCAAAGGCTTGGCTGAGGGACCTGTGGGGTGATTCTAAGATGCTGCCAGATTTGAGACCCACCATTGTAGAGTGCAGGACAAATCTGAGTTTTATTTTTGTTTCATGTTTTTCTTACACAGGTCATACCCGAAGTGCTTTGAGTCAGAAGTGTTATGGATTTTGGATTCTTTCCAGATTTAGGAATATTTGCATTACACTGCTTGAGCAGTCTTAACCTGAAACTTTCTGAACTCCAGAATGCCCCATCAACATTTGCTTTGAGTGTCATGTTGGTGCTCAGAAAGTTTTGGGTCTTGGAGTATTTCGGATTTAGGAGATTTTCAGATTGAAGATATTCCACTGGTACCATGCAGACATTCCAAAATACGAAATCCAAAGCACTTCTAGTCCCAAGCATTTCAGATGAGAAATAGTCTACCTGGGCTGGGCTCAGTGGCTCAACCTGTCATCCCAGCACTTTGAGGCCAAGGCAAGTGGATTGCCTGAGCCTGTGGGTTCGAGACCAGCCCGGGCAACTTGGCAAGACCTCATCTGTACAATAAATCAAAAATTAGCCAGGCATGATAGCACGTGCCTGTAGTTCTGGTTACTGGAATGGCTTAGGCAGAAGGATCTCTGGAGCCCAGCAGGTCGAAGCTGGGGTGTGCCACCGCACTCCAGCCTGGGTGACAGAGTGAGACTCCAACTCAAAACAAAAAAAAATAGTCCACCTGTATAAGAGATTGGCAGAGGTTGGTACTGATGACTGTCAGTGTGCAGCCATATTTTTCTCATGGTATTATACATTTTTCAAGCATCTGCTTTAAGTGCATCTTAAGGACGATGAGAGCCCTGGTTTTCTTGCCCTTGACCATGTCTTTGCTGTAGAGTTTGAGGGATTTCTTCTCATTGTTTGTATGTGTGCTGTGTTATATTGGTCAAGGTAGGCTAGTTGCTGTAACGAGCAACCCCCAAGCCTAGGGGCATACCACAGGAATGCTTTCTTTCTGGCTCCTGTCACAGGCCCTCGTGGGCTGGGGAGGGACCCAACTCTAGCCTGCATGTTTGTTTGGGAGATGTCCCCACCCAGGTGGCAAGTAGAAGATAGATAGCCCAGAGAGCCACGAAGGGGGCCGTGAGCCACCAGGCATGGATATGGTCATGTCCCTCTCGCTTTGTTGTTCAGTTGACCACATTCAGTCTCCTTGTTACTGACTGATTGCTGGCCTTACTACAAGGGAGGCCAGAATGTCATCTACTTCTATGTGCCGGGGATTATAGAGGTGGGTTTGGGGAACATGTAACATTGTTTCTGCCCCACCATGAAACAAGATTTTTTTTTTATAGAGATGAGATTTCACTGTGTTGCCCAGGCTGGGTTTGAACTCCTGGGCTCAAGTGATCCTCCTACCTCAGCCTCCCAAAGTGCTGGGATTATAGGCGTGAGCCTCTATGCCTGGCCTTGCCCCACCATTTAAACTAGAGAATGTATCTCTTTTGTTTTAGTTTTTAATAATTCAGTTACTAACTGCTTGTCCTGCCATTGGCAACAGTTAACGTGCTACCACGTGATGGTGTTTGCACACAGTCCTTTTCCTTATCCCTCTGTTTACTTTTCTTGTAAATTCCCAGCCTTCCTGGCTTCTGTTTTCTGCACAGTACCACGCCTGGTGCCTTACACAGAACTGACGTATTTTCCCTCCCATGGATCTCTCTTCCCTCCATCTCCTGTTTGGTTAGATGTGTCCAGGACCTAGCAAGAGGCAATAGCAACAGCCATCTCTCAGTCCTTCTAAAGTGGGGATGTCCAACATCGAGGAAAGAGGAATTATCTTGGGCTGCACATTAATTATATAATATAGTTAGTATTTATACATAAGACTTAAAAAATCTTTTTTATTGTAAAATTTAGAAAAATGAGAACAATATAAAAGGAGTGAGAAATTTGACCTTGTTTTTGTAAAACGAGTCTGTCGATGTCTGGTTCGATGGAAATGGTCACAATTCTTAGTGAGTTCTCAAGGTGTTCGTCAGAAATGTTTGTTCAAATTTTGCTCTTCCTGTGCTTCCTAATTGACAACAGCTGCTCACACTCACAGATGTATGTGCTGCCAAAAAGTGATGTCTTGAAAAAGGTGCAATTGTGAACTTCAAAAATGGGACTATAAGTGGGGTGATGAAGAAAAGAAACGCTAAAAGACTCATGATGTCAGCTGTGAGGCCGTATTACTAGCTCTCCTGGCTGCATGTGGCCCGCAGGCCATGGGTTGGACGCGCCCGTTCTAGAGTATGACCTCTTTCCAGGTGACCTTGATGGGGCCAGTCTCCACCTCCCATCTCCTGCTCTTGCCGCCAAACAATCAGACTCAATCTTAGCCCATCTCCTCTGCCATCTTGAGCTCAGTCCAGGTGACCCAACCACCCATAAGCCTAATTCCCCCATAACGATCTTTCCAAGCTGATCTGGCTTTCGTGCTTTCTCTTGAGTGATCATCTTACCCAGAATCCTCCCCTTCCTCTTTGCCTGACTAATTTGCGCTGATCTTGAAGATGTAACTCAAGCCTCCATCGCTTCTCTCCTTGATCTTTCTTCCCCCGAATTGCTCTCTGCACTTTTCTGTAGCTGTCACTAACGCATGACCTCAGCTGGACCTTGGAGTCAGACAGACCTGGCGTTAGAGCCTGACTCGGACTCTTAGCCACTATCCCCCTCCTAGGAGCATTGTGGGGAAAAAGTGACTTAGCGTGTGTCATGCAGTTTCAGACTGAATGTCTCGCCTTCCCAGTGATATTTATGAACAATTGCGGATGCATGCATAGTTGCCTGTTTTAAGTTTCCCAGAAGGATACTGTTCATGTCCTTATGCATGTCACCAACATCAACTGAGTGCCTGCCTCAGGCCAGGCACCACCGAGGTGTTTGGAATACATTAGTGAATAAAACCAAGGTCCCTGCCCTTACAGAGCCTCCCTTCCATGGAAGGTGCCACCATCTTGTGGCCTTTTTCAGTAAAAGGCCAGTTCTGTCTACCTCTTATGCCAAGAGAGGCAGGGGGAAGGCCACACCCAGTGTAGCCAGCAGGAAGGGAAGGGTTCCTTTACCTCAGCTCTTGGAGAACAGGCATTTTGATCTCCCTGTGCCCATCTTTCAACGGTTGTCCCATTGAGGAATTATAGTGCCATTGATCAAAGCTGTTTTTTTTTTTAATTAAATAAAAGCTATACTTAGAAGCACAAACTTCTGCATTGTATCTTTCAGTGGTGAAAGTGGGGCAGGTAAGACCGAAAGCACGAAGTTGATCCTCAAATTTCTATCCGCCATCAGTCAACAGTCTTTGGAGTTGTCCTCAAAGGAGAAGACATCCTGTGTTGAACAAGCGATTCTCGAAAGCAGGTATCTCCTTATCGATTTTCTTGTTTCCAACCAAAATGATTCACTTTCCTTATTGCATGGTTTATTTAAGGAAGAGCTGGGTGAAGCGGTCTACATTCTCTTTTCCTAGACTTCTCTTCTGCAGTTCCTTAGGCAAAGGTCTTGACATGCTCATAGCAGTTTTTAATGACCTCAGCAATAGATCCTTCTGGGTGAAGGTGCTCTTGACCCTTTGTTGTCGGCCAGGTCTGAGACGGGCACTGAGTGGTGCCAGGAACAGTCGGCAGCCTTTTCCCATCAGAGAGCCCTCAACCCCAGTTTCACGTGTTTTTGAAGGATCTAGGTCAGATAGGGCACCAGGGTTGGAGTGGGTGGAAAGGAATCAGGTTGACCAGCTTTCTGGAGGCCTTGATAGCAGCAGAAATGTCACTTCAGCCACCGAGGGGTGGCTTAGCCCAGAGATGGCTCGGTTTGGAATCCAGCCTTTTGGAGGCTTAACATGGCCTCCCGTGTGGCAGAAGTTCAGTGGTACCTTCTATAACAAGGAGCCTCAGAACTTTGAAAAACACCCAGGTGTCATCTGAGTTGTTATTTAAAATAGGTAATTGCCTCAAATAGGTAATTGCCTCATATATGCCGATAAGATTTTAGAACCAGTAGGAATTTTACAGATCCTGTTATTTAGAGATTTGTTTGGGGGTTGGCAGACTATAGCCTGGTGCCCATATCCTGAAGGCTATTTTTTTGTTTGTTTTTTTTAAAGCATTCAAATACTTCATTTTTTAAAAATTAAAAAAAAAGTTTATTGTAAAGATATGGGGTATAATTCAGGGTTAGGTATACAGATGTTCATTATGCAGGTACCCTTGTTGATGAGGTGCCCTCTCCCCCAGCAGTTCATTTTATTGTTGAATAATTCTAACTAGGAATGTCTTCCTATCTTCCACCTCTCATTTTCATTCATTGGAGTAGTATGTATCTCCTACGACTATAACGAGAACCAAGCAAGATCATGCTTGGAAAGTGCTTAGGAGAGTCTGGGACATAATGAAGCATCACTAAACATTTTCTACTATTATTTTTTATTTTTCTTCTACCCAACTTTCATCCGTGGAAATTGTATTTACCATTAGAATTTTGCTTAACAGGTGCTTCCTCCTAGAGGCCCTTTCAGACTCCTGAGACTGGTTGATTAAGTTTCTTCCCCAGTGTCCTTACAGCATGTAGGACTTACTACCACCAAATTTTGCGTCACCCTCACTGTCTTCTCTCAGCTTCCTGAGGGCAAGAACTTTGTCTTGCTTCCTGTGTTTTTTTCTGGTACCTAGTCAATGAGTTGACACTTAACAAATGGTTGATATATTTAATATGCTGACTTATACTACATGGCATGAATGTGACTCGTTGGCATCAACATTTTTGGTAGGGCCTTGCATTTCAGTATATCAGCAGATATAAGTGAAAATACATTTAAATTAGGCAAGTTCAAGATTCTATAAACATGCAGTGGTTGGGAGGAATGGAAGAAAAACTAGGTCTTAGATTCCCCATTCCTTTGATCTAGCAGATGTAAAATGGCCCTTTAATATCCTTTTCTACAGAATTTGTTCTTTTATGGAACAGTCAGTTCTTCTCATCCCAAAAGTAATACTATTTCATTTTCCAGATTTTTTTTTTTCTGGGTTCATATGTATCCCTTAATAGTTTTCCCTTCAGAATGATAGGATGGATCCTAGGATGCCATAAGAAGGCTTTGACCTTTATACCAAACACAGGTCTTTTGCATTTGTCTGTGTGAATACTTCTCTTGCTTTATGTTCATCTTGAAGAAGCACTTTTTGAACACATATTAAGCTCTGATCTCATCTCTAACTTTCTTATGCTACATAGTTAATGTCTTGTGCCATCTCTGTAATTAATAGAATGTTTTCCAATCTCCATAACTGCTTGTTCTGATAGAATTCTACACTTATTTTCTGTCCTGGAAAGAGTCTAGCAAGAAATATTTTTTTTTATTTTTGCTATTATTTATATTTGTCTTAGAAATATTTATCAAAGAAATAGGTAGAAATTGAACTAGCTTAAACTGAGGTAAAGAAAAGGAGTCCAGTTTGTAGCATCAGAAGAATCCCATGGATGCAATTCTCTGCGCAACTCTCTTTATCTAGGCTGTCAAAATCTTTCATGGATGTACCACTTCATCTTCATTTTATCTCTTCGTTTTACTTATTTTATCAGGACTCTTTGTTCTTGCTTTCCATAGCTTTGCTTGTATGTGTCTTTGATTTGCGTTGGCAGTGACTTTACTTTATCTTAACACTCCAGAGATCAACCTCATCTGATCCATCCTTGTTTGTCACCTAGCTTGACAGAGAAACATCTGTGTAGGGTGTGTACCTTGACAATCAGCTGTCTCCTGAAGGGCAGGGACACCTGACCCAATACAGATACTTATATCAATATCCTCTTGGAGGTTGAAGCCACACAAAGCTACCATTGCATTTTAGATTGCCTCCTTTCAAAGAGCTACTAGACAACAAAACTCTGTTACTAAATTTCATCAGAAAATAACTTCTTGATATTCACTCCACTGAAAACTGAGGGTACTTGGATCATGTGTTTTGTTATCCAATGAAGATATTTTGAATTATTTTTAATAATGTTTTAATGTAGGGAGTCTAAACTGGGAATTTTATATGTGTATGAAGCTTTAGCTCATCAACTTGTCCTTGTTGATTCACCGTGAAATATGATATCACATTGCCCCAGTTACATTTTGAGGTATAAAAATAAATATTGGACAACTTTATGTGAAAAAATGTTTACATAAGAAACTTAATTAAAATACAGACTAACTCCAGTTTATCTGATTCTCTGAGTCTCATCTAAAACTCATATGTCTCCATTCTGAGGCAGATGTTATATACCCTAATGTAATTTTTCATTTTAAAAAACCAATATTCATTAAATACAGATGAACACACTGATCATACATATTTATAGATGGAAACTGAATTATCAGCTATATTTTATTTATTTATATTTTCTTCTTTGAGATATCATTTTGCTTCTCATCTACAGAAGCTTATAATATAAGGATTTAATAAATTACTGAAGAAAGGGGGATAATAATATGTGTTCTATTTCCTGCTTAGTAGAAACATACACTGACTGGTTGGTAATCTACCAATTACAATTTGGATTTGACTACTATGTCATTGAAGAAGGTAGCTGGTATTTCTTTGCATCCTCATGGGACCCTGTCTCCACTTATTTTCCAAAATGTTGACTATACCCATTCATCAATTTCTATCTCACACGACTGCATGGTCCCTATTCTGGGTCCTCCCCTCTGGGAAACTTTGTTAAGTTTTCTTTTTATTTCTTCAGAGCTGTTTCTTAACCATATGGCAGCTTTTTTTCCCCTGTAATTTCTGATTGAAAGTCTACTAATTTATTTTCTTCTCTCCAATATTTCAAGTTAAAATTATAATGTTTGTGTCCTTTAGGAGTGGAAAAGCAAATGCATGACAAGAAAGTCCTACATGCCTCTTCTCTACTTATAGGACACATTTTTTTTGTTGTTTTTTTGGTTTTTTTGAGTTGGAGTCTCACTCCGTCGCCCAGACTGGAATGCAGTGGCCGCTCCCGGCCACTGCAGCCTCGACCTGCTGGGCTCCAGCGATCCTTCCGCCTCAGCCTTTCAAGTAGCTGGAACTACAGGCGCGCACTACCACACCCGGCTAATTTTTTGATTTATTGTACAGATGAGGTCTCACCAAGTTGCCCAGGCGGGTCTCGAACCCACGGGCTCAGGCAATTCACATACCTCAGCCTCCCAAGGCGCGGGATTACAGGCTGAGCCACCAGGCCCGGCTAGGAGACATTTCTAATTGAACATGTTTTCAGCACTGTTTTCAGATGAGCCCAGAGATTCTCAATTCTTCTCAACACAGCCCTTATATCACCAGCCCCAGTGAATCAACAAGGGAGATGAAACCTATTTACAATTTCGGCCTCAAGTTTTTGTTCTCTTTTCCTCTTCTCTCAAGACTTTGTGCAGAATAAGATAAATCTCCATAATGTCCCATTCAGCTATCCTTGAAAACAGCTAACGTCAAATGTTCCAGCATAGAGACTTCTGGAAACAACTACAGAAGAAAAGTGTGCCTGAACAATGTAGTAAGTGTTCCCTGGAGATATTATTTTTCATACTTAAAAAAAAAACTGATGTCCATAAAAATCTTTTCCATGGAAAGTTTCACCAAGGGAGGGCTTTTGTGGAAGTCATTCACAAACATGTGTCACCTAAGCTTATTCTTTCTATGGATTTTGCAAAGAAACAACAAAATTAGCAAAAAGCTTGGACATGACACATACTGTTTCAGAGCTGCATAAGTTAGAGTAAAATATTTTTCTATTTTAAAGACATGTTAATTAACTGCAGATAAAGATTGACAACACTTAATTAGTATGTGGAGGCATGACGGAACCCAGTCAGCCTGGCATAAGAAAACATATGATATAGGCTTGAGGCACAGAAGCAAGATGTCAAAAAAGACATGAATTAGGGCACTATCCAAGATCTGAGCACTACCAGCTTCCTAATGAGGATGACTGGTAACTAACTTGAGACCCACACTGTAGACACAACTTTGTAATTACAAGTAGGAAGGAAATATCCATAACTTTCTGACTGAAACATGGGATCAGATGTGAATGCTTCCTCCCTCTAATCTATTTTTTCCATTATTTATCATTAACATGCACTGTTTATTTTTTAAAATAAATCCTCAAATTATTTATGAGACATGATATAAATTAGTTCATTCCAATTCAGCACCTTTCAGTATCTCTGAATTTGGAACACCTTCAGCTCATAATGTTTGAAAGCTGAATATTTTGCTTCCTGCTGTTTTAGCATAATATAGCTATGGTCAGGCAGGGAGGGTCAGAGCTAACGCTAAATGTCCCTGACAAGAATGGGCTTCAGGGACACCAATGCCTTGGCTGCTGATGAGTTTTACTCATCCTGTTCAGTTTTCTTTCCCTGTAACATAGACTGAAAGAGCTCGTGTGTGCCCTGCAGGAGGCTTTCTTTAGCTATCTAATGACACACAATGTTTAGAAAGAATGGTTTTATTCGTTCACTTATTCATCTAACAAACATTAATTAAAAACTGTGCTTGGTGTGAGTTGGGAGAGAAAGACAAGGTTTTGCTTTAGGGAGTTCATTGGCCACTGGGTTAAAGAGATGTCAGTACTAAGCTGCAACCTAGTAGCCAGTAGTCCAAGGAAGAGTAGCCAGATACAGGAAAGAGTCTCTGCCTGTAGAAATAAGTGAGGGTCTGGAGGACCTCAGCCTCAGGGAGATGGAGAATGGGGCCTTGACCATATCCTAAAAGAAGCCAGACCTCCCAGGTAATACAAACAACACATGATGAAAAGGCAAGGAGGCATGGAAATAGACATAGGTCTTAATAGTTATGAACAGAGAAAATGTTCAACAAGAGGGCAGAAACCAGCTGTTAGGGGTCAAACTGTGTCCCCCACAATTCATGAGTTGAAGTCCTAGACCTCAGAATGTGGCCTTATTTGAAGAGAGAGTATTTACAGAATTAATGGGTCATTAGTGTAGGTTTAATCCAATACGACAAGTGTCCTTATAAAAAGGGAAAATGTGGAGACAGACATGCCCACAGGGAGGACATCACGTGAACATGATGACAGCCATCTACAATCCAAGGAGAAAGGCCTGAAACACAGTACTCAGAAGTAACAAAGCCTGTCGACACCTTGATCTCAGATTTCTAGCCACCAGAACCATAAAACAGCACATTTCTATTGTTTAAGCCACCCAGTTTGTGGTACGTAGTTATGGCAACCCTAGGAAATGGGTACACAGGGAAAAGGGCAGCATTGGGCACTGCTCATGGAACAGGGCATTTAACCTGTTAAAGGCAAACCTTCCCCAGAGGGTCTCAAGCAGAGTAGGACAGGCAACAATTTGTGTTTCAGGAAGGATGGTATGAGTTTAGTCACCTGGTGCAGGTTAGCAAGCCTTTTCTGATTATCTGCATCCTGATAATATGGGTTAATTGCTTTTAAAGACATATCTGCCTTCAAGAATCTCACAAACTAGCAGGCCAATATTAAGTATAAAATACAAACTGTAATAATGCACAGTAGTAAATGCACAAATTGGGATGAGTACAAAGAGCTACCAGAATACAGAAAATGAAGAAATTAACTTTGATATGTTTAGAAAAGTTGGAGACACATTATAAGGAAAAAACACAGTAATCTTTTGGCAAGAAAGTAGTCTACTATTCAAAATATTATTGTAATAATTTAAATACTTGGAAAAGTAGAAGTGTGATCACAATTGTAGAATGATTAAATATAGATATGTTAATGTAAAATTTTATCCAGACTGAATCTACTGTACATATACTTATTTCAAAAGAAAAAAAGGGTTAAAATGAAGTCATTGATAATGGTGATGTTTTAGGAACATGTTAATGTTGCTCAGTAGACAAACATGTATTTTTAACTAAAATGGAAGGTGAGAATACCACAGAAAATTCTAGACCAGTAGCCAGATTGTTATTATACTTATCTAATGGATCCCAGGAAGATCTGATTTTAAAGGAATCCTGAAGCGCTCATCATAGTTATTATTCCTGAACTGAGTCATTCTGGAACCTTTATCAGACTTTATAAGATAAGCCTTGATCTTCCCCAATGGCTGGTTTTTATTTTTTGGCCATATCTCTACCAAGTATTGCCTAACGTGCTGAGTTTCTGCCAGAAAAGTTTAACAGCATCTTAAATTATAAAAGACCCTGGATTTCAAGGGCTTCTTTTTGTGTCGTGTTGAAGTCTAACAGTGTAGACAGGTGTGTGTCTGTGGGTGATTGCTAACTAGTCTGGTTGCCTCATGTTTATTACAGTTTCTTCTACCACACTGACTACATGGTGTTGTATGTTGAAATAAAAGTTTTGCCCACATGACCATAAAAGTCTGTGAAAATGTTCTGTTTAATAACAGAATGCATATCTTTTTGGTTTTTATTTTTGGGGGGCGGGGGTTCTTTTCTTTTTTTGTTAATGAAGCCTACCCTGTGAGAAAAATCTCTGTGATTTCTCCAGAGACAGTTGAAAAAGGATTACTCCCCAGATCTGGCAGTTAAAAAGTTGTGAGCAGTGGAAAGAGTTTGAGGCTGATGCTAAAAACCATAGGCAAAATATTGAGAGTCACTGAAGGGTGGGAACATGACCTTGTGAGTCCCCTTCCAATTTTCATGACACTGTGACATGTAAAAACTCCAGGTCCCTCATATTAAAAAATAATTACTTATGTAGGCCTTGGGAAAGAACACCTGTGTTTAATTCTTGGCTAACCACTAACTGACTCAGGGCTTTTCAACACTGTCAGCACATGAGAACCACCTGGGAAGCCTTAAAAATTCTCAGTGCCCCTGAATGCCCCAAGCCAATTACATCAGAATCTATGGGTTGGGCTCCTCAAAGCAGTATTTTTAATGGTTGTCAAATGAGTACAATTTGTAGCCAAGTTTTAAATTAGTATTGACTTTATTTCCAGGATCAGTCATTTCAACTGTCTTTACCTAGGCCTTTTCAATCTGTAAAATGGAATGTTTTAGATGTTCTAATCTCTTCTAACTCAGAATCAGACTGTATCAAAGAAAAAGAAAAGTATTTAGTCAAAGAAATGTCTAAGATTCTCCACAGTAACTTAGAGGTTATAATACTGAGTGATCTGTCACAGAAACAAAGAACTGAGTATCACATGTTCTCACCCGTATATGGACCTTGAACAATTATCATAATACTATAAGAAAAGGATTGACAGTAGTGGGAAACTGCTGGGGGAAGAGGGGGAACACCTCATCAACAAGGGTACCTGTATAATGAACATTTGTATGCCTAACCCTGAATTGTACCCCCACATCTTTAAAATTAAAAATTAAAAAAAATATTCTCCACAGTAAAAGTTTGTATTTTATGACTGACTCCCCAAGAAAGTTCATAACAAACAAGGGACACGACAACAGACATGCATCCGATCTCCGGACATCTTCAGAAGGCAGAGGATTTGGCCTTATGCTGGGATTTCCAACCTGACAGTAAAAGAAGAGCAGAAGAAATGCCAATACTTTGCTAATCAATATCCTTTCTATCAGGCTAAATCCCACACATCATCCTGGCTTCAGCACTTAACTTTCTGGAGTTGAAGCCAGGGAAGGAGACAAGTCCTGAGAATGCTGGGCTTCAGCTACTGCTGGTGGTTAGAGAAAAAATTATGATGGTGGCTACTGAAATTGAGCCAGGAAGAGCCTTGTATAGGAAAGTCTGTCTGAGTACTATTCAGGCTGGGGAAAGAAGAATTGCATGAGCTGAGAGGAAACGTCTGAGAACAAAACATGACTCCCTGAAACCTGAGATGGGATGGATACCAGTTGGCAATAAGTAGGCCACATGGGAGTAAGGTAAGCACAGGTAAGCAGACACAGAGCTAGGGATGAGGCTTGGATGAGTTCACTCAATGGAGGGTTGCATTTCGGGGACCTCATTCTTCCCAAATGTGAGTGGTTTGGTGCACTTTGCACATGTCTGGACCACAGCATTATCTGTAGGGATACAAGCTGATGCATTAAGAAATTTTTCCACCTCTGGAAAAGGAGCTCAACAATGAACCTCTTGGTTGGAGGAAGGAAGATAAGAGAAGACGTGACTGAAAGCAACGGGGGCCTGGCAGAACTCTAATCCTCTTCTTCTGTCAGAGGCCAGGAGGGGGTGCATGCGTGGAACAAAAGGAATCACCAGATAACGTGGGGATCCCAGGGCCAAAGGGCACTGAGTAGCTTTCCAAAGTGTTCCCCAAGAGGTTTTGTTCTCATAAAAAGTTCTGTTTCCATCCACCATGGCAAATGAACAACAGATTCAGGCAATTTGATCTGAGACCAACTGTGTTGTTTGGGACAGCTGATGGGTTCCACCCACCCACATTCACCACTCAATAATGCCTGAAATATAGCCAGTAGTCTCAAGGAAGCACTAAAAGAAAGTTGCAGAATTTAGGAATCTCGGTATCTCGGCAGGGAGGGGGTAAATGGGAAAAGTATAGTCAGAAGGAGTCAGCCACATCTACAATGAGAACAGAAGCCCACATCCAAAGAGAATACCTAAGTGACCATGAGCTTAGACTACAGACCCTCATCTACAGCCAAGACAATACCTGATCCTCTCAGAGGGAAAATTTTAAGATGGAGCCAGTAAGGTCCTTGACTTTGACTGAACAGTTTCCAAAAAGGAAGCAATTGAGTTCTAAATTGAAGGCCTGGAGGTACTGGAATTGACAAAGTGAATATCCTATTACAAGGAAAAATGAAGTTCATAATCCTCATTGCTCATATACTATTTAGTTTGGTTATAGAGAAATAAGGTAAGTTACATTTTTATAGCCCTGAGTTTTCTGGACTAACATTCCTGAGGCTTCGTGATCAGTTGTATTTTGTAATCCCCGGCTTTAGAATCCTAGCTGGTATTCATTGATGCTTAACTGTTTATTGGGCACTTTCTCTACATTAGGCCCTGTACCAGGTCCTCAAGATACAAGTTATGAAGGTGGCAGACTCCAGCTCTGATTTCATGAGGCTGAGTCCTAGCTAGCAAGGGAGAAGTTTCCAGAAAGATGTGTGTGGTGAAAGGGAAAATAAAGGAGTCCAGTGGAGAGTAAAGCAAGGAGATGTGCTTGTCTCCCTGAAGGAGTGATACTTAAGCTGAGATCTGACTGAGCCTGGCAAAAAGGAGAGAAAAGTGTGTCCCAGGCAAAAGGCACTTTATAAAGCTTTCAAGTCCTGCTTCTCACATAAGAGATCAAAGGGATTCTGATCTCAGTTAGAAAAAGGATCATGGAAAACACTGAAATCCAAGCATAACATAAGGCAAGGAGTTACTAAACTTTCAAATTCAAAGTAATCATAGTATCTGTTATTTGAGCCTGGTCTATGGTACTTAACACTTAAAATAGCTTCAAAAATACTTTTAAAAACTGCTTTTCAGGAGATATAACCTTGAACTTTCTCTACTAAATGCATTTTGAAAGTTTGATCTTGGAAGTCAACATATTTGAAAGATTGAAACTATTCTTCCAGCAAACATTTTTTTTTTAATAAAGGGAGGAAGTGGTAAATAATTTTGGCTTTATGGGCACCATATCTCTGTCACCACTACACAACTCTGCCATTGTAGCATGAAATCAGCCATAGACGATAGGTAAACAAATGGTCATGATCATGTGCCAATAAAAGCTTATTTGCAAAAATAGGTGACAATGGGCCATATGGGCCCCTCAACCACGGTTTGCCAAACACTTTAAACACTGTAGGATCTATTCCTGGACTAACCTGGAGAACAGAGGACAGTGATCGTAGACTGCACACATGATTTTGTTTTGCAGAATTATTTAAACATTAGCTGGAAATATCGTTATTGGACTACATTAATGGACATTGTAAGACACACATCATAGTGTTGGCTAAGATAGGATGGCATGCCTATGCCTAGATGGAAAAAGAGACAGGAAAACAAATAACTGACATTTGCAGAGGTATTGTAGGAGATGGACTCGTTTTGATTAGATAATTGCATCAGTTAGGATAGGCTTAAACAACAAACATTTATGTCTCCCTTATGCTAATCGTCTACCCCACTTTTCTTCAGGAGCCTGATCTCTATCAGTCTAGGACCCTGGGTGACAGAACAGTGCTTACCTAGAATATGTCTGGTTACTATGGCAGAAAGAAAAGAGAGAGTGGCAAAGTATATGCTAGATCTTAAAGTTTTTCCCCAGAAATGATTTGTTTTATTTTGCCTCAAGTTTAGTTGGCCACAGCAAGTCCCGTGGCTGTGTTAAGCTTTGATGGCATGTGGAATGCAAATTTATCATAAATCCATAGAGATTACTGAAAATGAAATCCCTCTAAGCAACACCAGTGCTACCCCAGCACACTGGGCAGTTGACCCAAGAAGCTGGTAATGGAGTCTGAAAAGAGGAGACAGGGGGCACAGTGGTACAGACAGAGAAGCAAGGAGGGAGAACAGGCTGGGTGAGAAGGGTCTCCTCAATCACAACAGGGAGGGCAGTGGCTGCAAGAGAAAGGCATCAACATGGGCTTCCCAAGTCTGCAGCACAGCCATTAATTAGAACTCACAAATTTCTATGTGAGCAAAATCCTAAGTTATCGAACAGTATTCACACCCCTTAGACTCTGGAGAGCACTTCTGGACCTCAGAGCTACTCATCGTCCCTCAGAAGGGTCTCACAGACACCAGGGAACATGTTATTGCCCCATAAATTACTTATCTTGGAAAAAAACCCCTGAAATTTCCTATGAAAACATGCAAAACTAGAACTGAAATGTCAGGCATACACCTGCATACTGGGAAGGTTTTCACTGCTTTATTCTTTTTTTAAAGCGCACCCACAGTTTCATCATTTTCTTGTGTTTATTTCTCTCCCCGGGAGGGGTATGACAGGGTCCAAGCCTTTTCTTTCTTCTGATGGGCAGGGCATCTGGCCACCATTACTGGGATAGCTGGATCCAAGTTCCACTCAACAAGCTGGGCAACTCAGACCTATCTGGTTGCTTCATGCTTCAGTAGCTAATCCAGAGTCAGCACCACTGTTAAAAACACCAGTTGTTAAAAAGAAGAAACAGATTAGAGCAGGTGGGCTGTGTGGGCTGAGATGTTACACCTACACAATCTGCAGAGAGAAAGAACTTCACTTTGCAGTTCACTGCACTTTAAAACACACACACACACACACACACACACACACACACACAAACACACACACAGACATGCATCTACTCAGAGCCAAAAACAAAGAATGAGTGAGCCAGAAATGGAGAGCGCAACAGCAGAAAGGCAGCACATTTTCTAGGCTCTGCCTTAAGAAATACGAGTATGTAAAACTCTGAAATATGTATTTCTGATTTATTTGCTCTATCTGTAGAAGCTTCTGGGGGGTGGAGACCTTGACTTCTTAATCTCAGTATCCTGAGACCTGCACATTGCCTTTGAGTACACAAAATATGTGGAAGGAAGAAAAGAGAGAGAGAGAACAAAAAAACAAGAAGAAAAGGAAGGAGATTTCTTTTTTCCTTTCACAAAAGAACAAAAGAATTCACTGTGAGGTCCAGTTAAATAGTATGCTTATGGAGCCACCTGGTTGGCTGTTTAGAGACCATTTATTGCCTGGCACATGAGTAAAAATAAGATAAATTATAAAAACAGCTTCTATTTCTATAGCACCTTCATACTTGCCTTCTCGTTTGGTTCTCAGGTCTCCCCTGATTCCAGCTATAGTATAAGAGGCTTTGTTTGGTTTCTTAACTGACGTTGATAATATAGGAAAAGTGGATGATAGAATAACTCAATTTATTCCAATAGGAAATTGGAGAGTATAGCTCAAGTAATTAAAGTGTATTTTTAATTTATTCATTAATTTGATAAATATATTCTTTTTAAAAAAATGTTTTGGGTTTTTTGTTTGTTTGTTTTAAGTTGGAATCTCACTACATCGCTCAGGCTAGAGTGCAATGGCACACTCACAGCCACCCACCCCAGGGTCAACTGCTGGGCTCAGGCGATCCTTTCACCTCAGCCTTCCAAGTAGCTGGAACTACAGGTGTGCACTACCACACCCAACTAATTTTTGATTTATTGTAGGGATGAGGTCTCACCAAGTTGCCGGGGCTGATCTTGAACCTGCAGCCTCAGGCAATCCTCTCACCTCGGCCTCCCAAAGTGCTGGAATTGCAAGCTCAGCCACTGAGCCCAGCTGATAAATATATTCTAAATGCCACCATGTACTAGACCTTGTGCTAGGGACCCATTTGGGCTTATAATTTGCCACATGTAGTATAAAGCATGACTTTTTAAAAATAATAAATACTAAAGCAATACTCAAACTGCAGTGATAGCTTCTTTATTTTATAATTATATGTAAATTATTTTTCTAGTCACATTAGCTTTATCATAGGTAAAGTTAGGAGGATGATGCATCCTTGAAATACTAACATGGGAGAAAGAAAAGAAAACAATCAGTATTTGCTGGGCACATAGTAGGTGCTAGATAAAATTTTATTTTCTTTCCCTTTGCTAATTCATAAATTAGGACCAGATTAACTGGTTAATAAACATATTTACTCTTGTTATTATAAAAGACATACAATAGGTATCATAGACCTGGCTCGGTGGCTAAGCCTGTAATACCAGCACTTTGGGAGGCCGAGGCGAGTGGATTGCCTGAACCCGCGGGTTCGAGACCTGCCCAGGCAACTTGGCGAGACCTTGTCTCTACAATAAATCAAAAATTAGCTTGGCGTGGTAGCATGCCTATAGTTCCAGCTACTCGGAAGACTGAGGCAGAAGGATCGCCAGAGCCTAACAGGGCGAGGCTGCAGTGGCCGGGAGCGTGCCACTGCACTCCAGTCTGGGCGACAGAGTGAGACTCCAACTCAAAAAATATATATATATATAGGTATTATAATCTCAAAGGTACAATATTTTTCTTCTGCTTCAACTAACTAAAGCTGCTGAAGAAATACATGTACCCAACTGTGTGCTAGATTATGCTTTGTAGGGGAGTCCCATTGTAGGTACTTTGAGATTTCAAAGAACTGTCCTCTATGGGCTAGGATTATCAGAAAAATAGTCTTAGAAGAGGTAAGCTTTGAAATACACATGAAATATGAGGATGATTCATAAAGGCAAAGAGGATGAAAGGAATCTCTGGTAAAGCTCTTGATATGAGTAGAGTTCTGCAAGTCTTACTTTAGTAAGCAGTTAGGTACCCAACCTTGATTCTCACAGTAGGTTTCCACTGCTTCATTCATTATCATTCTCTAACAATGAGTGTCTACTGAAAATCTTGTATGTAAATCGTCCATGCATTGAGAGATGAAGAAAGTCCAGTCACATTTCCTCTTCAGAAGCCTATTTCATATATTATAATAAACAAATGTTAATGTTTATTTTAGGGAACAACTTGATATGGGGTATGTTTTTGTCAAATACCATTCAAACACCAAATCATTGATGCATTCATTTGCTTATCTATTGAACATACAAGAAAGAGCATATTAGGAAAGCTTAATTCTTTTCCAACACTGCCTTTAAAACTCACTCTATATTCTCTCTCTTTCACACTGTTTTAGTTAGGGTTCTCCAGAGAAACAGAACTAAGATAGGTAGGTAGATAGATAGATAGATAGATAGATAGATAGATAGATAGATAGATAGATAGATAGACAGATAGAGATAAATAATGATAATTGGCTCAGATGATTATGGAGGCTGAGAACTCACACAATCTTCCATCTGCAAGTTGTAGAACCAGAGAAGCCAGCGGTTCAAGTTTGAAGTCATGTGAACTAGGGCCACCAATATTGGGCAGGAGAAGTTTGATGTCCCAAGTCAATCAGACACAATAAATGTGTACTTTCTCTGCCCTTTCATTCTATTTGGGCCCTCAACAAATTGGATGATGCCACCCACATTGAAGAGGGCAGATTTTCCTTATTTAGCCTACTAATTCAAACACTAATATATTCTAAAAACTCTCTCAAAGACATACCCAGAAATAATATTATCCAACTATGTGGGCATCCTTTAGCCTAATGAAGTTGACATGTAAAATTAATATTACACTCACCAATAAAACAGTTTCATATTTATCTAATCACTTTCAAATATTAACACACATTTTCATTTTTAGATTTTAAAAATTCTAGTCAAATCTAATGTCAAAACTTCATTCTTTTATCCAATATAGTTTTTTTCTCATCTCCCCGTACAGGCCAGATCTGTGATTCTGAAGATTAGTTGCAAGAAAGAGGCAGGGTTGGCTTCTTTCCTCTCCTCTCTCAATAACTTAATAGTTACTGATTTCTGTGAGTTCTAAAAGAGAAAGTGGTTTAAAAAGTGAAAATAATGTTACCATTTTTATTGAAATGAAAAGTAATCAATTAAAATTGCAGCAGAATTTCAGTAAAATGTGTAAACACATGCATGCACTCTACTTCATTAATTCTATAGCTTCCTCTGTCTCATAATGAGATACTACTACTCATGTATTAAAAATGATTTAAAAATAATAATGCCAAGTGCTGGCAAAGAGGGAGAAAAACTGAATTTTTAAAAATACTTTAATACTTTATACCTGCTGGTGTGAATAAAAATTGTAGAACCATTTTGGAAAATGATTTGGCAAGTTTTTCAAATGTAGACATACGCTTGCCATACAGCCCACCAATCTCACTCCTAGGTATTTGCCCAAGAGAATGAAATCTTATGTTCACATGGAAAACTGTTAGTGAATGTTGATAGCTGCTTTATCTCTAATTTTCAAAAATAGGGGAAAAATAAGTATTTTCTACTGATAAATGTATAAACAATGATAGTATATTCACACAACATATTATTAGCAATAAAAGAACTGATTGCCAAATGCAATTTGCTAAATGAAAAATGTAAAAGTCTATATCTTACTAAATTATTTCATTTATGTAACCTCCTAGGAAAGGCAAAAATGTAGGATAGTGAAGACCTCAGTCAGTTTGAGGGTGGGAGAAGTTAATTACAAAGAACCAGCATGAGGGAATTTAGGATCATGATGAAACAATTGTGAATTGTATGCCGAGAGATAAAATTAAATGATGAATGATAATCTCTGATGAAGTCATACCTAGGACGGAGCTCATGATCTAGTTTCATTACAAATCTCTGAAAGAGGCTTAGCTCAGATCGTGGGAAGGCTCATGTGAATTTCATCATGAGTTTTATCAAGGAGGCATTTATTTGAAGTGGACTTCACACCCCAAGCTCTTGGTATAACCTCTCTTGATTTTTTGTGCACAAATGAAGAGTAAATGTTTTTCTTAATTTATCTGGAATCTCTGATTAAGGAATTAATGATATGTGCCCTTTAGTTATTATTTCACAAGTTATGAATTTGTTTTATAAATATGCATTTCTTCCCTCTGTTGGGAAAAAAAATACAGTTACTAACAGTGCCTTTGGATATCAATGATTAGGTATATTGTCACATTCAAGAATATAGCACTTTACTCTCCCATACTTGATTTGTCTTCTGTAATGTGGACTCCATTTTTATGCAGTATTGACCTTTCACATCCCATAATTCAAATTAACTATTAAATCCCCTATATGAAAATATATATACTTACTCTCAATAATCTTGAAGAATATTAAAAATTGTATCTGCATATGATCTCTATGATTTAAACTTTTATGATGTATGGAAATATATATAAGAGAGAAAATGGATCCTGGCCCAATTTATGTCTGACCCAAGGTTTCTAGTGAGTGAATGGTTGTATCATGAAAAGAAAAATTTTCTAGTATATTGGAGAAAATCTTTTTTTTTTTTTAGTTGGAGTCTCACTCTGTCACCCAGACTGGAGTGCAGTGTGGCACATTCCCGGCCACTGCAGCCTTGCCCTGCTGGTCTCCGGCGATCCTTCTGCCTCAGCCTTCCAAATAGCTGGAATTACGGGCATGCACTACCACGCCCAGCTAGTTTTTGATTTATTGTAGAGATGAGGTCTCGCCAAGTTGCCCAGGCGGGTCTTGAACCCCCAGGTTCAGGCAATCCACTCACCTCTGCCTCCCAAAGTGCTGGGATTACAGGCTGAGCCACCGAGCCCAGCCTGAAAGTCTTTTCACAATCTATTCTAGCTAAAAAAAAAAAAAAAAAGAAAAAAGTACTCGCGTGTCATTTTACCTGTGACTGCTAGAGCAAAGTTCTGCCATAGAATTTATCTACATGGCATTAGCAGGAAAAGTAGTCCTCTTTATAGCTCACTTTCTAATTTGAAATGCTTATAGGCCAAGCTCTATGGTATCGATAACAAAGATGTATAGTCACGTGTCTGCACTTTCCTGCAGCTTTGACATGGGTTGGCTTTGAATCATTTTTAATTTTGTACAGCTAAGATCTAAATAGTTCCCTGTGTGTGTTTTTTACACCCTTGGTAGTCTCCCCTAAGCACCAAGGCAGTGTACTGCTGAGGATCAATAGAACTAAAAGACCCTTTGCCTTCTAGGAGTTTGCTGTCTAAATTAGAGAGAACACTAACCCAAAAGGATTTAGAGATGCTTAGGACTAAATAGATGCATGATTAAGGATGACAGGGTAAATAATGAAAGCAATGCCTGCTTATTTCACGCACTGAAGGGTTTTCTAATAGCTTTGTATACATTACATATTGATAAATGCAAACATTTTTTCCTTAGACAATAGTCATTTTTCTTATTAATCTGTCTATATGCATGTATATATAAAAAAAAATTTCAGGATATTTACTGACCACTTTCTATAAATCTACAATAGAGTTGAAGAAACAAAACATATACATACAAAATAGTAAGATAACAATAATATTAATAATAATAATGATACGAAGCCAGCTAAACTTGAGACTAAAATGGTAGCAGATAAAGAAGCAGCAAAGGCTATAAGGACTCAGGGCAGGCCATGAGTGTGGTCACATGCGTTTTGGTGTGGCCACATGCTATGGTGTGGCCACGTGCTTTTTGAGCTATGGCCAGATCATGTGTTCTTAAGCTTTGGCCCCCTCCCCTACCTTAGGGAGTTGAATCTCCTCTTTTTCTCTCTCTCTCACATTTACTTTCTAAATAAAGTATATTTTCTAATCTAAAAAAACAAACAAAAAAACTCAGGGCATCAGGAGAACAAAGTCTCCAGACTGGCTGAGAACTCCTCAGGAAAGAGATCACTCCTTACCAAGAAGAAAGAATAATATTGCAAAATAGAAAAGGCTGTTGTATGAGTTTGGAATTGTAGAAATAGGCAACACTCTCAACAATGAGAAAAACTGCTTCTGGCAACCTCAGATGTACATCCTTCTAGCCTATGGCCCAGAGTCTTACCCCAGACCTTCCCAGCAAACCAGAGAAGTGCATTGATTATTCCCCAGTAGGTTATGGAACCATACCCAGACTAACCACTTTTTTCCAGAAAAACGAACTGGTGACCACATGGAATAGAGGACAGAGGGGTCCTCAAAGGAAATGGGGTGATAGTCACTCAAAAATGACAGCTGTCCCCTGCATCTTCATAACACCCCTCCCCACCATGAAGTCCACCATGCTTATCCTGGGCAAATCAATCTCTTCTTTACTGTTCCCTGATCATGCCATGTTTGTTCCAGACTCTAAGACTAAGACTTTGCTCATGTTTGTCTCTATTAAAATGCTATTCCTCCTTCTTTCCTCTCTTCTAATACTACCTGTTCCTCAGGCTCAATGCAAGTTGACTTCCTTCATGAAGAATTCCCAGCTGGTCCAGACACTTATCTCTCTACTCCTTGGAGGTCCAACAGCCCTATATTTAAAGAACTTCCTTGTTTCTTTCACCTAGATTCTTCAGTACTTAAGATTTCACCACATTCTCTTTATCATACACTTTAGTGTATGTATGTGTGTGTGTGTGTGTGTGTGTGTGTGTGTGTACAAATTCATTACCATTAGTTTTTGTTGTTTTTTTTCTTTTCTACATTATTTGAGAACATGGCACAGATATGAAGTTCACCATCTCCAAATGCTCCGGTACATTTGCTCAAAATAGTCATCCTTACCAATTTCCATAGAAGTTGTACTAATTTACGCTCCCATCAACAGTCTATAAACATTCCTTTTTCTCCACATCTAAGCCAGCATCTACTATTTATTGATTTTTTTCAATAATGGCCATTCTGACAGGTGTAAAGTGGCATCTCATTGTGGTTTTGATTTGCCATTCCCTAAGACTAGGGACGTTAAGCATTTTTTCACATATTTGTTAGCCATTTGTGTAGCTTCTTTTGAGAGATGTCTGTTCATGTCATTTGCCACTTTTTAATGATGTTATTTGCTTTTTTTCTTGATAATGTGTTCGAGTTCTTTGTATATTCTGGATATCAATTCCTTGTCAGATGTATTGTTTGCAAATGCCTTCTCCCATTCTGTAGGTTGCCTATTTGCCCTGTTAATTAGTTCTTTTGCCGTGAAAAAGCTTTTCCGTTTAATTAAGCGCCACTTATTTATTTTTGTTTTTGTTGCATTTGCTTTTGGTATTTTAGCCATAAACTCTTGGCCTAGGTCAGTGTCCAGAAGGGTTTTTCCTAGGTTTTCCTCTAGGATTTTTACAGTTCCAGGCCTGACATTTAAGTTATCAAACAAGTCGACAATGAAAATGTGGTATATATACACTATGGAATACTATTCAGCCATAAAAAAAAAAAAAAAAAAGAAATAATGTCTTTTGCAGTAACTTGTTTGGAATTGGAGACCATCACCCTAAATGAATGAACTCAGGAACAGAAAACCACACACCACATGTTCTCACTTAAAAATGGAAGCTAGACGGGCTGGTGGCTCAGCCTATAATCCTGTGCTTTGGGAGGCTGAGGTGAGTGGATTGCCTGAGCCCGCGCGGGTTCGAGACCCACCTGGGCAACTTGGCGAGACCTCATCTCTACAATAAATCAAAAAATTAGCCGGGCGTGGTAGCGCGCGCCTGTAGTTCCAGCTACTCGGAAGGCTGAGGCGGAAGGATTGCCAGAGCCCAGCAGGTCGAGGCTGCGGTGACCGGGAGCGGCCACTGCACTCCAGTCTGGGCGACAGAGTGAGACTCCAATTCAAAATAAAAAAAAAAAAATGGAAGCTAAACTAAGCAACTGCAAAGGCATAGGGAATGGTATAATGGGCATTGAAGACTCAGAAGGGGGAAAGGGGGTAGAGGTGGAGGCATGAAAAATCACTTACTAGGAACAATGTACACAGGTGGGGGAGGCAGAAACACTTAAAGCTCAGACTTCTTGACCACTATACAATGCAACCATGTTACCCAAAACTATTATATTTGTACCCTCT
>CAUYQG010044570.1:0-22631 GCA_963574415.1 Tarsius wallacei | reverse complement strand
TGCGCCCGGCCTAGTGACTTTTTGAAAATCTTTTATTTATTTAATTTTTTTGTAGAGATAGTGGTCTCCCTCTATGTTGCCCAAACTGGTCTTGAACTCCTGGCCTCAACTGATCTTCCTGCCTCAGCCTCCCAAAGTGCTGGGATAACAGGCATGAGCCACCATGCCTGGCCTGTTTATATAGTGACTCAATCTCTTGGAAGTTAGCCAGGCACGGTGGCTCACACCTGTAATCCCAGCACTTTGGGAGGCCGAGGCGGGAGGATTACTTGAGGCCAGGAGTTTGAGGCCAACCTGGGCAACATAGTGAGACCCATATTTACAAAGATTTTTCTTAAAAAGTAGCCTGGCATAGTGACGTGTGCCTGTAGTCCCAGCTACTTGGGAGGCTGAGGCAGGAGGATCACTTGAGCCCAGGAGGTCAAGGCTGCAGTGAGCTGTGATTGCTCTGTGGCACTCTAGCCTGGGCAACAGGGATCTTGTCTCTCAAAAAAGTTTAAAAAAATTTTTGTGGGGAGACCTTCTTAGAAAAACACCCTTAGGCATATACATACTAATATGGCATTAGGTTCTATGAATAAATAATTTATGTATAGATAAATTAGGTTCTATAGCTCTAATTCCAATATTAATGGATGAATAAATTCAATTGTGTGACTGTGTTGTAATTTACTAACCAGTTCCCTATCAATGGACATGGCTTCTGATGTTCCTCTGTTTTAAATTATACTAAAAATCTCTGTAGCAAAGTCACTACAAGCACCTTGTCCCAGTCTTAGTTTATGCTGGCTGCACCTTATGTGTTCTGGAAGCTGCTTTCCATCCTGTCTGGAACAAGGCAGGGCATGTTGAAATTCACGCAGTGTTTCTAAAATGAGAAAGACACCATGGGAACTGCCCCCAGCTGTGGCCCCAGGTGGCTCCCGGGTCCAGCCTCACTCACAGTTCCGCGGGGCGGGCCTGGTTTCCAGGCAGCGGGGTGTCCATGGCGTCTGTGATGGGACCCTGGGGGACCTGGCTACGGCTGCCCGGCCAGAGGAGCAGTGATTTATGTCGTGGGCAGAGAAGAACGGGGGCTGTGTTCATTCCCGGAGTCAAGACCAGGCAGAGCTGGGGGTGGGGAGCGGAGGATGTGGCAGAGGCCGGGCCTCGGGTCCTACTTACCTCCTGGACTGCAGGAGGGTGGCAGCAGCCAGCGTCCAAGGGCCCGGTGCACTGGCCAGCTGGCCTCTGTGTCCACAAAGCCGGCCCTTCAGCACGGGCAGGGGCCCTCTCCTCGTGCCCGCCTGCAGCGTCTGGAGGCCGCCCGTGGAGGTGCATGGGGCCCAACACAAACAGCCCCCACGGAAAGGGGCCTTATGGCCAGCGCGGACGGCCGCTGGACAGGCGGGAGGGCGCCAGCGCCCTGCGGCCAGGGACATGGCGGGCAGGTGCTGCTCTGGGCCACCTTGGTGGGCTGCATGGGACTTTGGGGAGGGGCTGTGTGGTGCCAGGGACTGGGGGCTTTGGTCCCAGCGCAGTTCTTCCCTCCCTCCTCCTCCCTCCTTCCCTTCTCCCTCCCCTCACTCCCTCTCCGCCTCCCTCCCCCGCTCCATCCCTTCCCTTCTCTCTTCCTCTCTTCTTTTTTGGGAGGGGTTCTTTCATTATTTTTAAAAAAGACTTGTTCATTCTGGTAGTTACAAGAGTCACACGTGCTCCTTTACCTGGTGAATCCACACAGGGTGGGAGAAAGGGCGCAGGGCCTCCGCCACCCATCCCGTGTGGGACTGACAGCCCTGGGCCTTCCACAGGTCACGTCCTGACAGCCATGGACACACAGCTGGGCTCTGGCTGTTTCTTTACAGGCACCAGGACTTGCCTTCAGAGAGGTTCTGGGATGGAGAGGGGTATTTGAAACTTGTTAAGGCGTTTTTTTGGTTGTTCTTTTCTTGGCTGTCCATGGCTGAAGGGAGGGGGCTGGGTTGAGTGCAGGTCAAGGGACGCTATACTGTCTGTGGGGGACAGTCTCCCCCATCGAGTTGTCCTGCCTGCATTTCCCATAATGCCGCAATGTGGCAACGTGCTTTTTATTTATTTATTTACTAACTTTTTTTTTGAGACAAGGACTCACTCTGTTGCTCAGGCTGGAGTGCAGTTGCAGACTCGACCTCTTGGGCTCAGGTGATCCTTCTGCATCAGTGTCCTGAGTAGCTGGACTACAGGCACACACCATCATGCCCTGCTAATTTTTAAATTTTTTTGTAGAGATGAAGTCTCACTATGTTGCCTAGGCTGGTCTCGAACTCCTGGGCTCAAGCAATCCTCCTACCTTGGCCTCCCAAAGTGCTGATATCACAGGCATGAGCCACCATGCCTGGCTGTAACAATGTGCACGCCCTCCCAGCCAGTGAAGCCGTATGAACTCTGTTTTTTTTAAACAGATGCATAATATGCAACAGTATGGATCGACCAACAACTTATCCAACCATTTCTCTCTAATGGCTATTCAGACACTTAGGTGTGTTTTTGTCCTCATTATTTTAAACATACGTGCAAAACTATAGTTTTTGATGGGTAATTCCTTTCTTTCTTTTTTTGGAGTCGGAATCTCACTCTGTCCCCCAGGGTAGAATGCAGTGGCACACTCACGGCCACCGCAGCCTCGACCTGCTGGGCTAAGGCGATCCTTCTGCCTCAGCCTTCCAAGTAGCTGGAACTATAGGCACATGCCATCACACCTGGCTAATTTTCGTATTTATTGTAGAGACGAGGTCTTGCCAAGCTGCCCAGGCTGGTCTCGAACCCCTGGGCTCAGGCAATCTTCTAGCCCCAGCCTCCCAAAGTGCGGGGATTACAGGCATGAGCCACCATGTCCGGCTGGGTAATCTTATGTCTCTAGGAAACTTGTCAGTATTGGGGCTACTGAGATGAGATGTATGTTTGTTTCCTATTGAGGAGAAAACGTCAGATTGTTTTTCAAAAGGGTGAAGCAATTCACATACAACACAGTGTACCTACTCCTGACACCATCCTCGGCACCACCGGCTCTTGTTTTCTTTACGTCTTGCTTATTTGTGGATTTCTTCGTGGCTTTAGCATGCGTCTTCCTGAGCTCTGATGAGGCTGAGCATCCTTGCAAACGCTGACTGGCCACTGGCTTCTTCACATTTGATTTTTCTAGATGCTTCGGAGGAAGCCCTCGTGGAGTGAGGGAGCTGGGTCTTGTTCACTTCCTCATTGGGTGACACTTCCAGTTTCTTCAACCTTCAAGGGGTGACAGCGCCACTTTGGGTTGTTGTGAGGCAGAAACGGCCATGGAGATGACTTGCAGACTGTCAAGTCTTGTGCTGATGCGTAAGAGTCGCCGTCCTCAGTCACAATGGTCACTTTAGCTGAGTTCTCCTTGTAAACTGCGCCAAACTCTTTACATGACCACCCCCGCCCCACCTAATCCTCACAGCATCCTCGTGAGGCAGAATGGTCATTTTATCCACTTTGAAGATGAGAAAACTGAGACCCAGAGAGGTTAAGCAGCTTGTCCAAAGTCACCCAGCTAATTGAGAGCAGGGCCAGGATCCAAACCCAAGTCTGGGTTCTGAACCCGAGCTGCTAACCACAGCGGAAGCCTGTCCCTCAGCACCCCATGTCACCTCTGCACAGCTGCTCCTCGGCTTCTGTCAACCCAAGAAACTCCTTCTTCCCCTCCTTCCCCAGAAACATTTCCTCACCCAGTCTTTCTCTCCCTGCCCAGCCAGCTACACAGGGCTGTGAGGACTGCAGACCCCCTGCCTGCCAGAGTGCAATCCCACCAGTCCCTTTATGTTCGGCCCAGAGAGGGCCCCAAGCCACACAGCAAAGTAGAACAAAGAGAGAGAACCAGCACCCAGGCTTCTGGCCCCCTTCCTCCTTAGAACATTCTTTGCATCCCCTCAGAATGAATCTCTGCTTGTCTGGGCTTGAACATGAAGTTATGTTACTTCTCTTCCGAATGCCAGGCAAGGTTGAATGCCCCACTTTCCACCCCTTGGAGACATCTCAAGCAGATTCTATATTTTTCTGCTCACATGAAGTTTTTGAAATGAGTCCTGTCTAATCTAAAGTGCTGGTCTCGTCCCCGATGGGACACGCTGCTCCTGCAAGCTCCAGTGCAGGTCAGAGCCTGGCCCCTCGCTGTGGGGGGGCTCTTACACTGCGGGCTCCCTCCCCTCTCCATCTTGCTTGCTGTTGGGGCCAGGAGCAGAATGGGGATGCAAGGGACCCCATGGGTTGTTGGTGAGTGAGCCTGCGTCCCTGGCCTTGCCTTTTTGGGCTCTGACTTCCCTGGATGCTGAGGCCCTGCAGATGTGAGGTCTCCTCGTGGACGGGGTACCTGGCCTGCGTGGGCAGTGCCCAGCTTTCTTCCAGCAGCGTGTGCTGAAGACCCTCAGAGAGGGCCTGGGTCCCGCCCCTTTACCCAGTCTGCATTTCTGAACCTGGATAGCCCCTGGCTCCTGTCCCCTACCCCCACTCCCGGGATTCTTTCCCAGGTCCCCTTTTCTGCTCTCTGAGGGCTACCGGGACATGGGGCCCTCCCGCCATTTGTCTCAGGCCTCCTGCCCGAGGCTGTTTCACAGGTATACGGCCTGCGCAGATGCCCTGGATGGCACATGGTTTAATGCTCTTGACATTCTTTGTAATCTTTGAGGTGCATTAGTCAGGTAACTTATAGAATGCCGTTCAGCTTGGGTTGTCTAGTGCTTTTCTCCTGGTTAGACTGGAGTGGTGGGTTTTTGAGAGGACCACGGAGGTGGTGACCTTTTCATCACATCATACCACAGGTATCTGGTACCAACATGGCCTCGCTGTGGAGTCACTTTGTTTAATCCCCCCTGAACACGGCCCCACCTCTTCATCTTGTACTGGGCCCTGCCTCCATCCCACCTTCAAGACCTGGTGCAGCTCCTCCTCTTGTCAAACCATTCAGTGAGCAGTGAACCATGCTGAGGCTCCTGGGGCCCTGCCCTGGGGGACCAGGTATTCACTGTATGCCAGCCCTGGTGCTGGGCTCTAGGGGGCAGTGGGGAAGCCAGATGAGGCCTAGGTCTGTAGAGCTCTCAGGTGGGTAGGCCCAGGACAGGGAGTCAGAAATAAAGCTGAAAATTGGCTGGGCGTGATGGCTCGTGCCTGCAATCCCAGTACTTTGGGAGGACGAGGCGGGAAGATTGCTTGAGTCCAGGAGTTCAAGACAGCCTGGGCAGCATAGTGAGACCTCGTCTCCACAATAAGCCAAAACTAACCAGGTGTGGTGGCTTGCACCTATAGTCCCAGCTACTCCAGAGACTGTGGTAGGAGGATTATCTGAGCTCAGGAGGTTGAGGCTGCGGTGAGCTGGGATCACATTACTGCATTCCAGCCTGGGTGACAGCGTGAGACCCTCTCTCAAAAAATATATAAATAAAATAAAACAAAAAAGTAATAGCCACCAGTTGTGACCAGCACCCGGCAGACTGGGCTACTCTACACGGGCAGGTCAGGGAGGCCTTCCTGGGAAGGTGAGTTGAAACTGAGAACTAAAAATAGAACTACCGTTCCATCTAGCAATTCCACTTCCGAATATCTACTGAAAGGAAAAGAAATCATTATGTCAAAGAGACACCTGCACTGGTATGTCTAGTGCAGCACTATTCACAATAGCAAAGATGCAGAACCAGGCTGAATGTTCATCAACAGAGGAGTGGATAAAGAAAAGGTGTAACTATATTCATATATTCACAATATTCATAATGGAGTACTACTCAGCCACAAAAAAAGAATGAAATCGTGTGTTTGGCAGCAACACTGATGGAACAACTCAGAAACAGAAAGTAAAATACTGCATGTTCTCACTTACAAGTGAGAGCCAAATAATGTGTCCACATGGACAGCAAGAGACAACAGACACTGGGGACCAGGAAGGGTGGAGGTGGGATGAGAAACTCCTAATGGGTACAGTGTGAATTATTCAGGTGATGATTATGCTAAAAGCCCGGATGTCACCACGACACAATATATCCACGTAACAAAACTGTATTGCTCCCCTTAAGTTTATACAAATTTTTAAAAAGAGAGAATTTGAGACCTGAATTGGAAGGGGACAGCAAGAGTTCCAGCAGGACAGCAGCTCATTACCCTGCCTGTGAGGTGAGTGTCATCACAGGTCATCCCCACCCCTGTGTCCAACCTGGGCTCAGGTAGGTGTCTCTCAGGGTGGGGGCCCAACCCTCCCCGAGGCCCCCATGCACCTTGCTGCAGGTGTCCGCTACAGCTGCCAGCAGTTTCCATGCAGGAAAGTGTGGGTGGCTGGGCCTGCTCCTCCCTGGTTTCCTGCCACCCCCACCCCCATGTCCTGCCCACTGCCACCCCACCCTGTAATTTCCCTGTCGGCCATGGGAGCTTATTTGGGACTTGCCAAGAATGGCCTTGTGGAGGGTGAGACCACGGCCCTCAGTGCCCTCTGTGAGTCAGGGCACAGCCTGCCATCATCTCCTTGGAGAAGCCTGAGCCACTAAGGCAGGGGGCTGGGACCTTGTCTAACCCTGCTTTGGCTCACTGGGGACTCTGGGCCCATCACTGACCCTCTCTGGGTCTTTCCAAATTGAAAGCACACAGTTCAATTGAAGAGAACTTACATTCCACTGAGACTCTCAGGTGGCAAGGAGCCTGGCATTGTCCTATCCTGCAGAGGGGAAACTGAGGCCATATCACAACATGTGAGACATCAGAGATGACATCGGGGTTCCAGCATTCAGTCTGGTGTCCTGTTTCAGAGGCTTTGCAGGAAGCCAGGCCTAGAGACTGGAAGACCTGTGCTCTAGTTCTATCTCTGACCCCCACCAGCTGTGAGGCCTGGCCACACAAGACTCTCAGAACCTCAGTTTCCTCACCTGTAAAATGGACACAAATCTCTCTTTCTCTCAGGGTTGCTGTGAAGTTGAAATGCAATAGACAATGTTGAAGAGCCTTGTATGGAGCATTTCCCAGGTAAGGGAGCTCAGGACAAGACCCAGTCTCAGCCCTGCCCAAGCCTCTGAGTATATAAATCTCAGACAACTTCAGAGAGAGCTCAAAGGAGCAGATGTTGGGGATGCATCTTCCTTGGTGGCCAGGAAGAAGCTGAGGGGGGTGATGTGACAGGGACAGGCCTTCTTCAGGGGTGTCTATGTGACAGTGGCCAACTACAGAAGCCTTAAATCCCAGTTTCCCTATCTATAAATGCAGATGCACGTATTAGCAAATTGCTAAGTTAGGAGCCATTATGATTACGATGAGATTGCTTTTTATCTACAAGGGAGGCATGAGACAGGTGTGTGTCTTGTTTTGCAGATGAGGAGTAATTGACAGAGAAATCCAGTGCCAAGCCTGACCCCTTTCTGCCATTTTCCAGGAGGGGAGGGGTGGGCTCCAGAGATCAGGTGGGTTAGGGTGGGCTCCAGAGATCAGGGGACAGGGTCTGGCCTCCAACTCTGAAAAATCAGATTAGGTCACTGGGGGACAGAGTGAGCTGATGAGAGAGACAAAAACAAGCCCAGACCATTTCCTGTCTAGGTACTGAAAGCCAACACCAACTCTTTTGGCTCCATAAATAAATGTTATATTTAAATAAATATGGAACAACGTGACATTTTTTTCCTTCTACAAAAGAAGAGAGCATTTATCCCATCTCCAGAAGCTCATTCTTTATTTCCAGCTCCTCTGTGACATCACCCAGGGCAGCTGGGGAGGAGTTTTCTCTTCTGGGATGACTGAGCCCTGGAAACAGGCCACGTGCCCACAATTCTACAGGTCTTAGAACTGTGGAGAATTCAGGTAGGTTTTCCCTCTGAAGCAGTATCGTATGTGGTTCTTTGTTCCCAGGCTAGACCAGCAGCCCATTTTGGAGGAAGGAGGAAAAGGCAAGGGCTTTGGAGTCTGTTGTGTCCCAGAAGTGTCCTGTGACCCCAGGAAAGTGTCTCAATCCCTCAGCACCTCACTTTCCCAGTCTGTCAATGTTGGGGGCAATTCTCTGAAGGCCTCTTGCTTTTCTGTTTATCTTGTGACAGCTTTTGTTCTGGATTACCTTTCAAGGATGTTTGTATAGTAAACAGCCTTGCAAGATAGAGCTAGTATCTTCCTTCAGGGTAGAGGACAGATTTGTTTGTTTTCTAGGGTAGTAAAAACAATGTCTCCCTTCAGGGCAAAGACTTTTGCAGGTTTGCTAGAAGATCCCTTATAAGATTGTGAGTGTCCTAAACTCATGGTTCCTTGGCTGTGACATCAACCCATTGCACCTGGGCCTACCTCCAAGTCTGCCCTGTGAGACAAGGAGAGCCAATGCAAACATGAACTCATGTCGCCCGTTGTATTGAGTGAGAAAGTCCTTTGTCTCTGTCCCAGGAGTCTCGTGTCTTTTGCCAGCACCCATAAAACTGTGGCAAACTAGCTTGCTGGGCAGTAAGCTAGGCAGTAAGCTCCCAGACCCTCCACGGTTCTTGACAGTCAATTTCATGCTTATTACTCTCACCTTGCTGTAGTGAGGGTGAGATGCCAGCCTGTGCCCAGGCCTAGGTAGGGAGTTAATAAATGGTGGTTGTAACAATTTTACTATCAGTGGCTAGAAAGTTGGTTATTTACAAGTCACTCAGAATTCCCATCCCGGATATAGCCTGGAGGTGCAGCCTAGCCTTGGCCTTGGGAATAGAAATTCCATTCCTTCTTGGGAGTCTGGGAGCTGGAACAGGCCTGGGGTAAGGGCCCCAGAATGGTGCAGTGAAAGTCCTCCTTGATCACTTCTTCAGCCTCCTCCCCTCCTCAGGCCTCTGTGACCTCTATGATCAATTTAAAATATATCTTTCCAGACCTTCCCCTTTGCAAAAGCATGTTTAGACAATGTATAACAGTTCGTGTTTATATAAATGATTTACATTGTATGTATTGTCTAACAATTTGCATTATTCACTTAAAAATATTTCCTGGACACCTTTCTATGCCAGCCCACTTAGCTGTGTTTCTTTTTAAAATATTTATGTATTTGTAGAGACTGGGTCTCGCTAGGTTGCCCAGGCTGGTCCCGATCTCCTGGCCTCAGGTGATCCTCCTGCCTTTGCCTCCCAAAGTGCAGGGATGAAAGGCATGAGCCACCGTTCCCAGCCCACTTATCTTGCATGAACTGCTGCATACGGGTCATAATATGATGATCCCATCATTTATTTCTCCCTCCCTCTTGATAGACATTTAGTTGTTTCCAGTTTTTATTAGTACAAAGATACACACTGCAAATGTCAAAAAGCCTCTTCAGGAGCACAGGGGAGGGCTTCTTCAGGGCAGAATTGAAGATGCTCTGCCTGCACGTGACAGATACGGGAATGGGGACCTGAGAGACTGCAGACCCCAGAGCCCAGCATCCCTGCTCCTTCCTCGTCACTCCTTCCTTCCTAGTGTCTCCACACCGAAAGAAGTGAGGAGGGACCAGGAGATCAGGCTGGGGAAGGGAAGGAAGGGGGCCATGGGTACCAGGGGGTCTTCTCCCTGTGATGCTAGCAGGCCCAGTGGGGACAACTGGGGAGGTGGCACAGAGACCTCTGGGGAGCCACCACGTGGGGACCAGAGGAGAAATACGGGCCACCAAAGGCCACTGGGCCTCAGGTTTTCTAAGAACCTTCTCCTGGGTGCCCTGCTTTGGAAAGAGGTCTTGTCAAGAGAGACACTGGACTCAGCCCCTTCGAGCACAGCCTAGAAGCCTCCATTCACCAGCCCTGGGGCCTCTTAGGTTGCTGCTACTTGTCACATATTCTTGTGGCCCAGATACTGCAGACCAAATCAGTCAGGTCGGCCAACAGGCAGGGCCTGAGGAAAAGGCCAGCCCACTCAGGTCCATCTCTTGTCACATGAGACCAGGTGACAGAAACGCCAGTGCGTGTCCCTGAGAACCCCTACCACGCTCTGTGCTGGGCCTGCTGGGACACCCGTGGAAGGCACAGCTGGCTGAGGTCAGGCCGGTGGAACGATGTAGAAATTTCGAAGTGCCATGCAGAATAGACATAACCAACCACTTACTGGGTGCCTTCAATGCGCCAGGCACTGTGCTAAGCACTTTGTTTCTGCCCGCTCTTTGAGGTAGGTACTATGGTAGCTTTCTGAGAAAACAGGCTCAGAAAACTCATGGAAACTGACCCAGGTTCCACAGGTAGTAAGTAGTGCTCCAGGGATGTAAACCAGGCCTATCTGACCTTCTGCTACTAGATGGTTCTTTATCTTTTGAGAATCATGAACCCTGCTGAGATTCTAATGGAAGCCCGAGCCCTCTAACCAGCTCTGCGGTGTGAACACTCAATGCATGTATGCAGAGCCTGCTTCCTGGGTGTGTGGCCTGTGCAGTTGTACAGGGCCCTGAGTCCACACAGATCCTAAGTAATATTCTGCTACTGCCTGTTGCCATCATGAAATTTTGTTTCTCTTTTTCTTTCTTTCTTGCTTTCTTTCTTTTTCTTTCTTTCTTTCTTTCTTTCCTTTTCCTTCCTTCCTTCCTCTCTCTTCTTCTCTTTTCTTCCTTCCTTCCTTTTTCCTTCCTTTTTTCTCTTTTACATAATTTTAAATAGAGATGGGATCTTGCTATGTTGCCCAGGTTGGTCTCAAACTCCTGATCCCAAGTGCCCCTTTCACCTCAGCCTCCCAAAGTGCTAAGACTACAGGTGTGAAGCCACAATGCCTGCCCATGAAATTCTTAGTGCTTTTGAACAAGGGGTGCCACATTTTCACTTTGTACTAGGCCTCAAAACTTTTTTTTCTTGACAATCACTCCTTCATAAAGCACCACAATTTATATAGCCAGTTCTGCACGTGTCTACACTGGATACACACACATGTCCACATATATCACAATTTTGCAAATGACTTCAGGTGTGCAGGAATCCCATGAGTCCATTCATAGACTCAGGAAATACCCTTTTTGCTTTCCCCTGGAAAGTTGTGTGCAGCTGCATGTGTGTGTGGTGGGGAGGGGCTGTCAGGTGGATGCTGGCAAGGAGCTGGGCCAGCAAGCAGGGGAAGGGGTGGTGAGGGCAGTGTCAGCCTCCCCACAGTCTGTGACAGCAACTTCTTCCACTCCAGAAGGGGCAACCAGTCCTGGCAATAAATGGCCCTTGTACTAACCCGTGTCCTCAAAAGCCTGCTTCCCCCCTGGACCAGGCAAGGAGACTTTGTCCTGTAAAGCAGCCTCAGAGTAAACAGGAAAGGCGACCCATAGCAGATGCTCAGGCCTACTGTCTGGGGCGGGTTTTCTGATTTTTGTTTGTTTGTTTGTTTTTTGAGTTGGAGTCTCACTCTCGCCCAGACTGGAGTGCAGTGGCCGCTCCCGGCCACTGCAGCCTCAACCTGCTGGGCTCCGGCGATCCTTCCGCCTCAGCCTTCCAAATAGCTGGAACTACAGGTGCGTGCTACCATGCCCGGCTAATTTTTTTGATTATTGTAGAGATGAGGTCTTGCCAAGTTGCCCAGGTGGGTCTCGAACCCGCGAGCTCAGGCAATCCACTCACCTCAGCCTCCCAAAGGCGCGGGATTACAGGCTGAGCCACCGAGCCTGGCTTGGGGCAGGTTTTCTAAGCAGATCTGGCGTTTCCCTCAAAATCTGCCGCCCGTGGCCAGCTGGAGGGTTCTCTGAGCCCACCCTAAAAGTGAAATATCAGGGCGGGTGAGGGGCTCAGAGATGGCAGCACAAGTCCCTGAGGGTAGAGAGCATGCCGTGAGTCTTGGGAAGGGACAACTGGGGGGACCTTTATACAATCTCGCTCTGATTTGTGTGTGGCCTTGGGCAAGAGGCTTAACTGCTCTGTGACTCAGTTTCCCCATCTGTAAAATAGAGGATGACAATGATACCCACCTTCAGGATTGTTTTAAGTGTTGAATTATAGTCTAATATCCTTCCAGCAAAGCAGAATAAGCAATAGCTATTATTATCATCACTTTTATTATTCAAAATTTGATCAGAGGACAGGACTTCATCATAACTGCTATGCTTTTAGTTTTTGTGTTTATTTATTTATTTATTTATATTCAATTAAAGCCCCACATGAGATATAATTTGAGGGGAGTGGGGGAGGATTCTGTTACTGAACAAAGATTGGGGAATGAAAGCCGGGAATGGAAAGTGCCCTGGGGGGACAGGCAGGGCTGGAGGGCGGGGTCCCCCCACAGTGGTTCAGAGCACCCAAGAGGGAACTGGAGCAGACCCAGAGTCAGTGGCTGGGGCTCTCTGCAGGGGAAGATCTTGGACAAGAAGGATTTCTTTATTTTCAATAGCAACAACCATGTCTATATTTTCATGTGTGTCATATTCCTGGGCCCCTGACCTTATCCCCCAACCTTGTCTTTGGGCCAAGTCCACGAAGAAGGCTTCCAAGGCCGGGCACAGTGACTCACACCTGTAATCCCAGCACTTTGGGAGGCTGAGGTGAGAGGATTGCCTGAGCCCCGGAGTTTGAGACCAGCCTGGGCAACATGGCAAGACCTTATCTCTACAATAAATTACAGGAAAATTAGCTGGACGTAGCGGCGCCTGCCTGTAGTCCCAGCTACTTGGAAGGCTGAGGTGGAAGGATCATCTGAGCCCAGCAGGTCGAGGCTGTGGTGGTTGTTAGCATGCCACTGCACTCCAGCCTGGGCAGCAGAGTGAGATTCCAACTAAAAAAAAAAAAAAAACCTGGTTAGGTGAAATGTCTGACTTCTGGTAAGTGTTGAATGAGTGGCAGCTCTCATTATTAGCTTCTGAAGGGGGTCGCTGATCTTTCCATCCCCTGTGAAGGTAGCAGTAAAATCCTCCCCTGCAAGGATAAGGAAGTTGGGGCCACGAGAGGTAAGTAACTTACTCGAAGCCTTGTTCCTGAAAACCTCTCACCCTCAAAGACCGGCCTCACCCCTGCTGAGAGCCAGAGCCCTGAGGAAGGGGTGAGGCAGGAGTCTGAGACATCGGCTCCAACAGCTCAAGGTCACATGCCCCAGATGAACCTGATCCCCTCAAATCACCAGGCTGCCAAAAGAATTTCCTGTTGTGTCTGACCACCCCTGTGATAGGATCCCATCTCCCAGTCTCTGTAGGGGGACAGGAGCCTTGTTCCAGTCGCGCAAGTGAGCAATCCCAGATGGGTCTCACATGGACCATGCCTCTCTTCCGACTTTTTGTGATCTTTCACTTCTCTGAGACCCCGCTGACCCCTCTCTATTTCCTCATTCTCCCTTTAAATTGCTGTCACCTTGGTACCAATCAAAGTTGAGTTCCGTTCACACTGTATCTTCCCTATTACCATTATTATTCCTGATGAAACCTATCTTCACCACTTTAATGTCCAGCTTTGTGTATCTTTGACAGAAGCATCTCAGGCCCACTGTAAGTTTGGATGAAATGCCTGGGCCACTGTTGTCCTTGCTTCATGTCCTTGCTCCCTGGGCAGCTCTGCCAGGAGTGCTGTGTTGTGGCAGGCAGCAAGATGTTAGGACACTTTGGTCACCCGAGCATCCTGTCTGCCCCTGGCCGGGAGCTGGACTGGCCACATGTTGGGGTTCAGGACCCAACGTGTATCTAAATATCATTCTATATCTCATAAATATGTACAATTACTATAAAAACACCTAGTACATTTCACCATCTCCCATCTCCTTGGGGCACTAACTCCCTGCCACTTCACCTGTGTGAGGGCTGAGTGAGCTCCTGGGCTTTGGGGAAAGTCTGGGCAAGGGGGAGGTGCCGCTGGCATCTGGGGGAGAAGCTGTGTGTGGGCACAGGGGGGTCCTTCCAGCTGCAGCTCAGGTCCAGAATGGGCCGAGGGGCATGACACAGGGTGGGGAACAGTGCAGAGACCATGAAATGGGCATTTGTGTACATGACTGGCAGGAATTTAATTTGTACAACCATTTCAGAAAGCTAGTTGGCAGTATGTATTGCGAGACATTAAAATGTAAATATTCTTTGATGCCAAAATTCCATGACCAGAAATTCATCCCAGGAAAATAGCAGAATACATGGGGGGGGTGGGTAACACCCAGAGATGTAGATTGAGTTTTTTGAATAAAGAGGTTCATGTTACACCATTTAGAATAACAAAGATTTTAAAGTAAACCTAATGCCCCAAATTAATGAGTAGCTAAGTTAACGTGATGCCTCTAATTTAGTTAAGATTAGATTCAGTCTTGAGTAATCAAATGCCTCAAATTACAGCAACATTTATGAACGTAAGCTTCACATAAATAAAGTCCAGAGATAAGCTGACCAAAGCTATGTGACACCTCTGTGATTGTCAAGGACTCAGGCTACTGCTATCTAATTCTGCTATCCACAGTGAGTGGCTTTACCTCATGCTCTAATATGGCAGCATTCTAGCTGTCATGAAGGAGAAAATAGCAAAGAAAGTGCACATTCTCCCTTTATGAAATCATACGCAACATTTCCACTGGTGGGACCTTAGCCACATAGAGATGCCAGGAAAGACAAGAGAAATCTTTACTTCTGGGCAGTCATGGGTCCCTCAAAAAATTTAGATATTGTATTGCAGGAGGAAAGTAGAGGAGAAAGGGTATTACCACAACATCCATCTGATGAGATTTTTTAAATGTCATTTAAAATTTTTATTATGGAAAATTACTAATGCATATAGAAGTAGAGTGGATAATTTAAGGAACTGCCTTCTGCCCATTACCCAGATTCAAAATTTAATATCATGGCCAAGCTAATTTAATTTAGTCCTCTCCGGTCCTCCAATTATTTAGAAGCAAATTCCAGACTCTGTATAATTTAATCTGCAAACATTTTAGCAAATATCTCTAAAAGACTAGAACTCTTTTTTTAAAAAATCCCATCTAAAAATTTACCTATAATTTCTTTATTTTGCTCCCTCCCACCCTTATAATTTCTTAATATCATCAAATATTAAACCAATGTTCCAACTTCTCCATTGTCTCATAATTGTGGTTTAGCATTTGTTCAAATCAAGAAGCAAATGAGATCCATGTAATTAATTTTGATGAGGTTTAATGTACTTGTTTTTTTCCTTGTATGGCTCCTGCTTTTGGCGTTAAGTTTAAGAACTCTTTGACTATCCCTAGATTCTGAAGGCTTTCTTCTATTTTCTTTTTTTTACTTTAGTCAGGGTTAGGAGCATAAGTAATGCATGTGCAGATGAAGTTTGGGCCTCCAACTGGTCCTCACTTCCCACTGGTTTAGGACCAGGTACCCTTTGTTACATGTCCCCCCGCCATTCTATTTTATTTTTTCACAAGTTTTAGAGTTTTATGTTTCTCATTGAAGTCTGCGATCCATCTTGAGTTAATTTTTGCATAGGATAGAAGGGGGAGGTGGAGGGTTATGCCTTTGCCTGTAGATGTCCAATTGCCCCAGCACCATCTGAGTCACCAAAAGGTGATCTTTCCTCCACGGAACTACTTCTGCACCTTGTGAAACGCAGTTGGATATCTTTGTAGGGGTCAATTTTTTAGTCTTCTAATCTGTTCCATTAATCCATGTCTCTGTCCTTTCACCAATAACATAGTCTTCACCACGGCAACTATATAAGAAGCTCTAACACTGAGTACGGTAATTCTTTCCACTTTATTCTTCTTTGTCTAGATTATTTTAGTTATTCTAGGGCCTATGTCTTTGCATATAAATTTTAGAATAAGTTTGTTTATGTCCACAAAAGACCTTGCTGGCATTTTGATAGGAATTGCTTTAAATCTGTAGATTAACTGGAGGGAATGGCCATCTTTAATGTGCTGAGTCTTCCAAGTCATGACCATTGAATGTTTCTCCATTTATTTAGGTCTTCTTTGATTTATTTTTTCAGGATTTTGACATTTTTAACATAAAAATTCTGTGCATTTTTGTTAATAGTATACCCAAACATTTTATTTTTCTGATGTTGTTGTAAATGGTATTTTTGGGGTTTTTTGTGTTTGTTTTTTGTTTTTTTTGAGTCGGAGTCTCACTCTGTTGCCCATACTGGAGTGCAGTGGCTGCTCCCGGCCACCGCAACCTCAACCTGCTGGGCTCCGGCGATCCTTCTGCCTCAGTCTTCCGAGTAGCCGGAATTACAGGCACACGCTACCACGCCCGGCTGATTTTTTGATTTATTGTAGAGATGTAGAGTTGCCCAGGCAGGTCTCGAACCCATGGGCTCAGGCAATCCACTCACCTCAGCCTCCCAAGGCACGGGATTACAGGCTGAGCCACCTAGCCCGGCTGTAAATGGTATTTTTAATTTGTGTTTTTTATTTGAGTTTCTGCATGTTCCTTGCGAGTATACAGAAATACAGCTGAGAAAATTGTGTGGGTTGATCTTGTATTCTGCAAACTTGCTGAACTCACGTATGATGGAATATCGTGCAACCAATAAGACAATGATCATATTATCTCTTTGCCCCATTCAGGGAGACTTCCTTGGAGCTAAACAACTGTGTTTCATATGAACTTATTCATTCTATTAAGCTCAATGACATATTTTTCACTTCAAAGATATATATATATATTTTGCATTCACTATTCTTGTTTCATTTCTTTCTTTCTTTTTTTTTTTTTTGAGTTGGAGTCTCACTCTGTCACCCAGACTGGAGTGCAGTGGCACGCTCATGGCCACCACAGCCTCGACCTGCTGGGCTCCGGTGATCCTTCCGCCTCAGCCTTCCAAGTAGCTGGAACTGCAGGCGTGCGCTACTACGCCTGGCTAATTTTTGATTTATTGTAGAGATGAGGTCTCGCCAAGCTGCCCGGGCAGGTCTCAAACCCGCAGGCTCAGGCAATCCATTCACCTCAGGCTGAGCCACCGAGCCTGGCTCATTTTTTTAGTTTTACATGTCTTCATTTGATTCGGAATGTTAGTTTCTAGGCCACTTGACCCACTGGGGACAGATTGTCATCCCAGTGGGCAAAGCTGGGAAAGGCAGAGATGTCTTCCTTCTAGAACTGTGGGTGGGCCGTGAGTGAGGACAGCCCACAGCTGCCTGTGCTGAGCAAACACTACATCCCATCTGGGTGGAGGGAATGGGGAGGGAGAGGAATTTTAATTTCTCAGAGGTCTCAACGTCCTCTTTGAAGATTTTAAATAGATTTTGTATTTATCGAATAAAGACAAGTGTTAAGAGTGTTTTTTGAGGTATGGTCCCTGCCTTTGGGGAGCTGATAAGGTATGTTCTCCAAGTATAGCTCCAAGTATTTTATAGACCATCTATCTCAGAGGGGGTCATTATCACCTTGGATGGGGCATTTACATTGGTCAGGCAGACCTGGGTTTGAGTTACTGTACTTATATGTGACTCTGAGCAAGTGTTGTGGGCTGAATTGCAGATACAATTAGTTCAGATGAGGTCATACTGGCATAAGATGGGCCCCTAGCCCAGTGTGACTGGTGTCCTTACAAAAAGGGGAAATTTGGAGGCAGACACACGCAGAGAGAGAACACTAAGTGAGGATGAGGTCAGAGATCAGGTGAGGCAGCAGAGACCAAAGCCCGCCAAGGAAGCCCACGACCACCGGGAGCCAGGAGGGCAGCCTGGACAGAGTCTCCCTTACTATCCTTAAGAGAAACCAGCCCTGTGATACCTTGAGCTCAGGCTTCCAGCCTCCAGTGCTGTGAGACTGTGCATTCCTGTTTAAATCATCCAGTCTGTGGTACTCTGTTGTTGTAGCCCTAGCAAATGAATACAGCAAGTTATCTCACTTCTCTGTCTTGGTTTTCTTGTCTGTAAAATGCGGATAATAATAGTACCTCACCATGGCAGAGATAGTAGTGGTCATCAAACATTCTCTCCATGATCCTGCATTTTCCCGCCCTCTGCAACCGGGCAGGTGCAATGTGATGGGCACTGGCCAGTGGCCTGCGGGCTGACATGCCATAAGTCACTTCTGGAGTGAAGCATAAAATAGCCAGCACAAGACCCTCCTGCTGTCTTTCCTGGGCTTGTGCACCAAGGTGGCCTCCTGTTTAGTGGGCCAAGCCACAGTTCAAGGCTGCCTGGGCCACTGGCTCACTGCATGAAGGAAAGTTGCCTTGAGAGTCCCATGGACCCGTGGCTGACTTTGTGTAAGTGAAGCATAAAATATGTTATGGCAAGCCCTGAGTCATGAGGGATTGTTGTTACCACAGCACAACCTAGCTTATGCTAACTAATGATGCCCTCTAGGATTGTTGTGAAGATTAAATAAATCAATATGTGTAAAGCAACAGAAGCAGCACCTGACATGTAGCAAGGGCTCAATAAATGCTAGCTGTTATTCTAGCCACGTAACTTCAGGCAGGATGCCTGACATCTCTGAGCCTCTGTTTCCTCATCTTCAAAATAGGATTGCTGACAGCATCTACTGTGGAATTGTAAGGATTAAATAACATTCTGCCCGCAAGCGCTTGGCCCAAGGAGGCCTGTGTGCTTGTCTTCCTCCCCTGCGCCTCATTGTGGCTACCTGGTCAACGGGCTTGCCTGCCTATCTCTTTCCAAGGCTCCTCCGAGACTTGACCAGCATCCATCCATCCTTCCCCTTCTGAATGTACTGGACTCGTTCTGCAGTGAAGTCATTGTTTCAAGCATCTGCTCTTTGTTTTGTAAGTCTCCCCACAGGGGCTAGAAGCCCACAGCTCCCCTCTGCCAGGCCTGGGATGGAGGCAGGGCCCGTACAGTCCTGCCTTAGCATCCTTGTGATGGATGCCCATGCAGACCAAGGGCTGGCCCCTTCCAGAACCGGCCTGCCTAGGCAGAGACCTGGGACTTGCGGGATCTCCGCTCTGCCACGGATCAAGGCAAGTCACATCCAGGCCCAGTCAGGAAGAAGGCAGGACACAGAGGATCTCTGCACCGTGTGCACTGAGAGGGAACGTTTCTCTCAGAACAAAGGAAAGAGGGAGGGGCACTTGAGAGGAAAGCAGAGCATTTTGGTACCAGTGAGCCTGCACACTGAGAGCCAAGAGCTGTGTGCATGTGCCCCAGAGCTCAGCTAGAACAAGAGCAAAGCAGGAAGGCAGGGACAGCCCCCGCAAAGCTGCAGGGGGCCAAGACAAGAATGCTGTGGAGAGGGAAAGCGAAGGTGAGGCCCACCCAGAGTTGCCGGGATCTAGTGAGCACCTAACCAACTGCTGGGTGTGTGTGCTTATTTTATCATGTACTCTCGTGGTAGGTCTTACCTTGTCTTAGCCATGGTTCTTCTGTCCCCTGGGCACTTTTTTTGTTGTTGTTGTTGTTGAGTTGGAGTCTCACTCTGTCACCCAGATTAGAGTGCAGTGGCTGCTCCCGACCACCACAGACTCGACCTGCTGGGCTCCGGCGATCCTTCCGCCTCAGCCTTCCAGGTAGCTGGAACTACAGGCGCATGCTACCACGCCCAGCTAATTTTTTTTTTATTTATTGTAGAGATGAGGTCCTCCAATTTGCCCAGGCGGGTCTCGAACCAGCGGACTCAGGCAATTCATTCACCTCAGCCTCCCAAAGCGCGGGATTACAGGCTGAGCCACCGAGCCCGGCACCTGGGCACTTTTAAATAACAGCTGCCTAGAGCCCACTTCAGACCAACCAAATCTCCGAGGACTGGAGTGGGGTTAGGGAGGAGGCGATGGTTCTCAAAGTTGGCCCTGGGACTGGCAGTGTCAGCATCACCATGCCACTTTTTAAAAGGCAAACTCTCGGGCTTCACCTTGACAATGGAATCAGAAACTCCCAGGGTGGGGCCCAGAACTCTGAACCAGGAAAGTTGGAGAACTGGTGGGAGGTTTTCATGTGTTGAAAACCACTGGGTTAGTTTAGGGAGTTCTTTTTTTTTTTCCAATGTTTGACACATCTTTAATTTATTCATTTGTTAGAGATGAAGTCATGCTATGTTGCCCAGGCTGGAGTGCAGTGGTTATTCACAGGCATCATCACCGCACACTACAGCCTTGAACTCCTGGTCTCAAGCAATCCTCCCTCCTCAGCCTTCCAAGAAGCTGGACTAAAGGTGCTTGCCCCTGTGCCTGGAAACAAATATTTCTTGAGCGTCTGTGTTATAGGCTGGGAAGTTCTTTTTTTTAATACGTAGTGAAAGGGCGAGTGCTGCTTCTTTCTTACTGGGGTCCAGGGTTTAGAATGAGGAGGGCTGGTCTCTGCTCCCTGTAGGGGGAAAGCATATAATGACCTCATTCTTTGAACATCTACATACATATGTGAGGACAAGATAAAAACATTGTCATGGTTAATATTCCTGCCCTCTCTTTTCTTGACTGCCTCTTCCCCCAGCCCCACCCCTGCCCAGGGCATCCTTGCTAACTCTGCTGCCAGGCCGAGGAGCCCAGCACGGGCCCTTGGCTGAGTCTTCGGACTTCCACTCAAGCCAAGTTCACAGCCTGCAAACACAAAGACTTTTTCTTGGGTTTTGACACCTTCTTCGCATCCTGACCCCAGAGGGATTAGTTCCTCATTCTGGAGTAATAGAGTCACGGTGGGGTGGGAAGTGGGTGGGGTGGGAACTTCTAGGAATCACAGCTTCTTTCCATTCATGTCTTTCTCTTGTTTTGAATCTAATGTTCCCATCAGCCCTTCCTGACCTGTTAGCCAGTGACAGGTGCTCTGTTTCGCCTCGGGTCACCGGAATTTAACACGTGTGTTGGTATTTTCAAGTAGAGGGGCTGCAGCATCCTTCCAGGCCAATCCAACTGGAGGATGGAGTCCGGCGAGAACTCCATGACCTTTCTGCTCTCCTGGTCTGGGAGAAGGGGTGTGTTTGAGTGTGTGTGCGTGCAGACACTACCACATATCCTCGACCCTGTTCTTCTCCCACATCTGGAGAAATCTGTGACCCAGCTCCAGCCTAGTGAGGAGCGACAGGAGAAGACAGAACCAGGGCCACTTCCAGAGGCTGCCCCTGGCCTCCATGGGCGTGCCTCCCTCTGGCCCACAACTGTGATTTCTGAACACAGGTCTCTCAGCTCACCCTCCAGACACACCCTGGTCCACACCTGCTTATTAACCACGCTCCTTTTTCCTGCCTCTGCCCCTTAGGGTTCCTGCTGGCAACACCACGGGGGTTCCTCCTTGGCGTCTCCCAAGTCTGCTGGGCGAAGGGAGATGTCTTGGATTTATTAAAATCAGCCCCATATTGGGGCCAGATGTTCCGAGCAAATGAGGTAGTTGGGGCTGAAGAAACAAAGTGAAAAAACAAGGAGGCGCCAGTGATGGACCACAGTCCCCTCCCAGGCCTTGCTGGAAAATCTTGCTGTCCTGTGTGCTCTTGGTCTGGGCACTGCTTAGCCTTTCCTCCCAATGCAAACGTTTGGCCCTGCGTCCCAGTAAACATCCGCGTCTCACTCTGGGGCCAGGAGACTGGTGTTTACTGGGCTGTTTCCCCCAAGCCTTCTCTTCAGAAAGGGACCCAGAGGAGTGGACACCAGAGTCCTGGCAAGAGGGAGCTGAAGGCCTCGTGCAAGCTGGAGGGGGAGCGTTCACCTGGTGAGAACAGCTGGCGGGGTCGGCTCTCAGTGAGGCCGTGGTGGGCGGAGGATGTGGGCAAAGATGCAGGCTTCTCACCTTCCTCACTGCAAGAGTTATTGTGGCCAGGCGCAGTGGCTCAGCCTGTAATCCCAGAGTTTTGGAAGGCCGAGGTGAGAGGATTGCCTGAGCCCGGGGTGTTCGAGACCAGCCTGGGCAATTTGGCAAGACCTCATCTCTACAATCACAAAAAAACTAGCCGGGCATGGTAGCGCGCACCTGTATTTCCAGCGACTTGGAAGGCTGAGGTGGAAGGAACGCTGGAGCCCAGCAGGTCGAGGCTGCGGTGGCCGTGAGCGTGCCACTGGACTTCAACCTGGGCGACAAGAGTGAGACTCCAACTCCAAAAAAAAAAAAGAATTATATTAAACATTATAACTGTGTGAGACATTGACACAGAGGCTTTTATGTGTTGTATTATCTCATTTAGAGCATTTCAACACTCCCCACCCCACAAGCCAGGCTCTTTGGCTTTATCATTATTCACCATCCCCCTCCCCCTTTTTTTAAAGATATAAAGTCTTGCTCTGCTGCCCAGGCTGGGGTGCAATGGTGCCATCATATTTCACTGCAGCCTCAAGCTCCTGGCCTCACGGGATCCTCCCATCTCAGATGTCCAAGTCTACAGTCATGTGCTCCCATACCAGGCTAATTTAGACCTGCCTGGGCAAGCGAGACCTCATCTCTACAATAAATCAAAAAATCAGCCGGGCGTGGTAGCGCGCGCCTGTAGTTCCAGCTACTTGGAAGGCTGAGGCGGAAGGATCGCCGGAGCCCAGCAGGATGAGGCTGCGGTGGCCGGGAGCGGCCGCTGCACTCCAGTCTGGGTAACAGAGTGAGACTCCAACTCAAAAAAAATAAATAAATAAATTTGTCAGAATGTCTCTGCAGATGGAGTCTGGATGAAAGGATACCAGAGATCCCTGACCAAGAAGACATCATGGTGGTAGAGTTGGAGAAAACTGAATTTGTGCTGAAATCTGAAAATGGAATCAGGCCCCTTCTGCAAGAGGGCTGTAATTACTCACAGGGGACTGAGGCTGACACCCTTCCTTGATGGGGATACCCAAAAACCTTGGTCTTGCCTTTGGGATACCATTACAAATTCAATAAATGTCTGAAATATTTGGGCCTAGGCCAGTGGAGGCAAAGGATGAACATATTGGACATAA
>CAUYQG010044565.1:0-13607 GCA_963574415.1 Tarsius wallacei | reverse complement strand
GAACAAAATCATGAATTTCGCAGCAACCTGGATGGAACTAGAGTCTATAATACTGAGTGACCTCTCACAGAAACAAAGATCTGAGTATCACATGTTCTCCCTCATATAGTGGACCTTGAACATCTATTATAATACTATAAGAAAAGGACTGACAGTGGTGGGAAACTATGGGGAGGAGAGGGAAAGGGAGGTGGGATTAACGGTAGTCAATATCTGGGGACGGGGAGACACCCCTTATCAACAAGGGTGCCTGAACGAAGCATATTTGTATACCTAACCCTTAACTGTACCCCACATATCAAAATAAAAAATATTGATATATAAAAATATATATATACATATATATATGTATATATATATGACCTTTTGCGCCTGGCTTCTTTCACTTTGCACAGTGTTTTCTTTTTTTTTTTGAGTCAGAGTCTCATTCTGTCACCCAGGCTGGGGTGCAGTGACATGCTCATGGCCACTGCAGCCTCGACTTATTGGGCTCAGGCAATCCTTCTGCCTCAGCTTTCCACATAGCTGAAACTACAGCCATGCACTGCTGTGCCTGGCTACTTTTTTCTTTTTTTCTTTTTTGTGGAGACGAGGTCTCGTCATGTTGCCCAGGCTGGTCCCGAACTCCTGGGCTCAGGCAGTCCTCTCACCTTGGCCTCCCTAAGTGCTGAGATTACAGGTGTGAGCCACTGCGCCTGGGCCAGCACAGTGTTTTCAAGGTTCATCCATATTTTAACATATACTAGTTAGTATCTGGTACCTTTTTATGACCAAATAATATGCCAGTGTATAGATATGCCACATTTTATTTGTTTTTTCCATGTTCTAGTGATTGTGATTGTAAAATTACATCCCATTATGTTTTAAATTTAATATTTCATTGTGGTTTAAATTTGCATTTTCGTAGTGACTAATGATGCTGAGCATCTTTTTGTGTGCTTATTGGTAATTTGTTCATCTTCTTTGGAGAAACATCTATTCAGATTCTTTGCTATTTTTAAACAGGGTTATTTGTCTTCTTATTGTTTATTGTCAAGTTATATAAATAGTTCTCTGTATATTCTAGATACAGGATTCCTACTGATATGCAAAAATATTCTCTCATTTTGTGGGTTTTTTCATGTTGATGGTGTTCTTTGAAGCACAAAGGTTCTTAAATTTGATGAAATCTAACTTATTTCTTTTGTTGCTTGTGCTTTTGGTGTGTGTCATAACTCAAGAAATCATGGCCTAATCCAAGGTCACAAAAATTTACTCCTGTTTCCTTCAAAGAGTTTTATAGTTTTAGCTCTTACATTCAGATCTGTGATAAGTTGGAGTTAATTTTTGTATATGGTGTGATTTCTTTTTAATGTTTTCTGTATACCATCTACAATTATGTATTATGCCACCAGGAAACTCTGCTTTAATCAGTTTACTAATAAATACTTGTTCAGGACCTACTATGTGCAAGATGCCATGTTCAGTGTTTTAGAGCTCTTGAAGGATTCTCAGGCAGCTTACCATCTAAAAGGAAAAAGGGGAGCTTTTTCTTTCTTTCTTTCTTTCTTTCTTTTTTTTTTTGAGCTGGAGTCTCACTCTGTTGCCCAGACTGGAGTGCAGTGGCTGTTCCCGGCCACCGCAGCCTCGACCTGCTGGGCTCCGGTGATCCTTCCGCCTCAGCCTTCCAAGTAGCCGGAATTGCAGGCGCACACTACCACTCCCGGCTAGTTTTTGATTTATTATAGAGATGAGGTCTCGCCAAGTTGCCCAGGCGGGTCACCAACCCGCGGGCTCAGGCAATCCACTCACCTCTGCCTCCCAAAGCACGGTATTACAGGCTGAACCACCGAGCCCAGCTTCTTTCTTTTTTTAAAAAATTTTTTTATTTTAAAGATGTGGGGTACAATTCAGTGTTTGGTATACAAATATTCATTATGCAGGTAGCCTTGTTGATGAGGTGTGCCCCCCACCTCACCTGGCAGTTTCCCACTACTGCCAATCCCACCCCTCTCTCTCCTGGCAGTTTCCCACTACTGCCAATCCCATCCCTCTCCTGGCAGTTTCCCACTACTGCCAATCCCTTTCTTACAGTATTATGATAACTGGGAAGATTTTTCTTTATGGAAAATCTGAACTATGAATAGTCACCAATAAATGATAACTACTTTAGGGTTTGTACAAATGAATGCTGTAGAGTTCAGAGAAGGAAGGTATCACTTTAAGTTTAGTTGATCTATGAATGCTTTATCAAGAAAATGGAATTTAAGCTGGAGCTTCAAGAAATGCATAAGATTTTTATAAGCTGAACAGAGGAAGAATGAGCATCGGGCTAGCAGAAGAGTGCAAGCAGAACATAGAAAGGTAAGATAAAACTGACAAGATTGGGCCAGGCAGGCATAGTGGCTCACTCCTGTAATCCCGGCGCTTTGGAAGACTGAGGTGAGAGGATTGTTCAAGCCCAGGAGTTCAAGACCAGCCTGAACAACATAGTGAGACCCTGTCTCTACAAACAATTTTTAAAAAATTAGCCGGCATGGTAGTTTATGCCGGTAGTCCCAGCTACCCAGGAGACTGGGATAAAAGGATCGCCTGAGCCCAGGAGGTTGAGGCTGCTGTGAGCCATTGCACTCCAGTCTGGGCAACAGAGTGAAACTCACACACACACACACCAAAACACACACAAAACCAAAACAAATGGACAGGATTGACTCTGTTGTTCATTCTACAGATACTGAGCACCATGTGCTGGGTATACAGCAGTGAGCGAAAGGCAAATATCTCTTTCATTAGAGTGTGTCAGGTAGTGGTGAATGCTGCGGCAACAAAGCCCGGAGGAGTGAGAGGGAAAGTGGTGAGCTGGGAATTGTGGTCTCACAAGGAGGGATAAGGGGCAGGCTCAAGAACACACATGCTGAACAGAAAACCTAAGAAGACTTGCTGAAAGAGAAACGTAGGCACGTTCACACTTTCACGAGTTTATGTGAGCATTCAGCAGTTCATGAGTCGGGAAGCACCAGACCACAGACAGCTCAGCGCTCTACCACCAAGGAAGCACGAGGAAAGAGTTCACATAAGATGCTTGTGGGAGTAAGACAAAGAAAATATTGGATTGCTTAAAGTGGAAAATTTATTGTTAGCTTCTAATTGGTGAAGTCGCCAGTTAGAGGTCAGTTGCTAGTGTTTGATTGGTGGAGCTTGTTTCCTTTTCCTAGGCTACATGCATTCACTCATGAGTCTAGTTTTGTTTTGCTTATGTAGGAACCCAAGGTGCTGTAGCCATCTCAGCCTGTTGGCCTCCCAATTAGTTTTTTTTTAAACAGAGGTGAGGGAGGATACCGATTTCTGTCAAAAGAGCACACCAAAGGGAGCAGCCTGTCCAAAGGCCATGAGGGGAATTTTCCTGGCATGTTCAAGGATCAGTGGAGAAGATCATTATGCCCAGAATGCAGAATGTAGGATATGCGACCAAAGAGATTGCTAGTACCCATAGTATATAAGGCAGAGTAAAGACTCTGGCTTTTACTCTGAGTGCAGTGGGAAACCATTACAGGGTTTTGAGCAGAGGATCAGCCTATGTTTTTAAAAGGTTCTTCTAGCTGCTGTGTTGAGAGCTGACGGTAAAGGTGGGGAGAGTAGAAACCAGGACACGTTAGGAGACTATTGTCAGAGTTCAGCCAGGAGATGAGAGTACTTGGAGACCAGAGCTGATGGTGGGAATGGAGATAAGTGGCCAGATTTTGACTGCATTTTCTTTTTTTTTTTTTTTTTTGAGTTGGTGTCTCACCCTGTCACCCAGACTGGAGTGCAGTGGCCGCTTCCGGCCACCGCAGCCTCGACCTGCTGGGCTCCGCGATCCTTCCGCCTCAGCCTTCCAAGTAGCTGGAACTACAGGCTCGCGCTACCACACCCGGCTGATTTTTTTGATTTATTATAGAAATGAGGTTTCACCTGCCCAGGCGGGTCTCGAACCCGCGGGCTCAGGCAGTCCACTCACCTCAGCCTCCCAAGGCGCGGGATTACAGGCTGAGCCACCGAGCCCGGCTTTGACTGCATTTTCAAGGTATCTCTTAATAGGTTTTCTTGACAAACTAAGTGTGGGATATGAGACGAGTTGAGGATGACTCCAAGAGTTCTGCCTGGCAGTTGGAAGGATGGAGTTGATAATCATCTGAAATAGGGAAGTCTGTGAGCGAGGCAGGCTGTGGGGGAAGGTCAGGGCGTTGGTGTTGGCCGTGGGATTACAGGTGGAGGCGTTGAACGAGCCGTGGGGCTCTGAAGCTAGAGTTCAGGGAGAGCTAAAGACTTGAGGTCAGTTTGAGAGTTGGCAAAGTGTGGGTGATACTCAAGGGCACGAGCCTGAGTGGCTGAAGCAGCCAGGACGGTGGGGAGGAGGCAAGGCAGGCCCAAGGGCCCGGCCCTGGGCGTCACACTGTAAGGAGGTTGGGGGAGGAGGAGGGCCCACAGGAAACCCAGTTTCCTCTCTGGGGATACAGGCCCAGGGGTGTGGCTCTTCCCCATTTTCTTGTAGCCCTCTGCTTTGAAATCAGTGTCAGTTCACTCTGGGGCTGTTGGTTTCAGTATATGAACACAGCCGTGGGGAGGGAGGGTAATAGTGGTATGAATATTTACAGTTGACAAATATTAGTATCAATTTGACTGATGTTTTAAAATAGCGTTACCTGGGTTTTCTCAGGTGGTAAGAAACTTTGGATTTTTTTCTTTTCCTCTACCTTCTCCAATCTCTGCAGGAGAGAATTCTCCAGTGATCCTTCATATTGGAATTACACTGGCATTGCCATCATCTCACTTTTTTTTCTGGCTTTTAGAAAATCCTGTATCCTGTTTTCTTTTCCTCCCTATGCTTCCTGCATCCACTCTGGCCTCTGGTTCCAAAACTCTATTTCTATTTTAAGGTTTTTCTGACTACAGATATCATGAATGGATAGTACCTCGGATGTCTTCGTGATTAACTCAGATCTCATTCTTAGAGATTCCAACCCTCTCTCATATTTGTGTTCATATGTTACAGTTTATCTGTGAAGTGTATGTTTATCTATTTTTCCATCTTGTTTTCTAAGCTGTGTAGAAAGTTATCCTTAGACAAGACCAGGCCACAATTCTTACTTTTTTGTTCAAGGGGCTATGCTTTTAGTTCGTAGGGCTGTGCTCACTTTTGAGATATAACAGAATGAGGCCCTATATGTTTTCCATTCTCTTCTTGCTTTACTTTCTGTTACCAAATCCTGAGCCGGTCTTGAGAAGTAAAAGTACCCGTGGCAGGTCCCTGGTCTGTAGTTAATGCATGCATCTGCTTTGCAGGCCCCTCCAAGCACAGCAGAGAGGACACCTCCTCATTCCAGGAAGAAAGCCTGCAGATGAACAGCGGCCCACCCACACCCGCCCTCACCTCCACCGCAGTGAAGAACAGGCAGCCCCTGGGGGGGTTGGAAGAGATGGAGGAAGAAGAAGGCTCCGGTTCGGAGTGTGCCCAAGGGTGAGGGCCAAAGAGGGAGTCTGCGTCTCTTGGTTCCCACTTTGGTGTCTGGCCCTCTCCATCTTGGTGCCTCTGTTCTGTTTCCTCCTGCAGCATTCGCTTATTGTCGTGTTCTCTAATCCTTTTTCATTTTTTAGTTTTAATATGGCTTTCAACACTGTGAGCTTTCCTCCCATTTAACTTGGGCCACTCTACCTCCTCATCCTACCCTTTACTTTTTTTTTTTTTTTTTTGAGTTGGAGTCTCACTCTGTCCCCCAGACCGGAGTGCAGCATCCACTCCCGGCCACCGCAGCCTCGACCTGCTGGGCTCCGGCCATCCTTCCGCCTCAGCCTTCGGAGTAGCTAGAACTACAGGCGTGCGCTACCACGCCCGGCTAATTTTTTGATTTATTGTAGAGATGAGGTCTCGCCAAGTTGCCCGGGCAGGTCTCAACCTGCGGCCTCAGGCAACCTACTCACCTCGGCCTCCCAAGGCGTGTGGGATGACAGGCTGAGCCACCGAGCCCGGCCTACCCTGTACTTTTATCCCCTGTTACTGAATCTGCTTTATTCCCAACAGCCAGCCCCTCACAGATGCCCAGCGGCCAAGGTTCTCAGGTCCACAGCATTTCCAGACTCCGCGCAACCCTTCAGATCCTAGTCTGGGCAACCAGCTGACCCGGTGAGCTTTTCTCATCATCTTCTGTCTTCACTTTAGAACTGTCACCCGTTGTGAGGGGATTCTGACCTTATCCTGTGCTTTTTTGTACCCGAGTTTTTGACTTGTTTTAGCCATAGAACATTTAAGCATAATGTGGAAACTTACTGTGCGGTACTTTCTGCCCACCCTGCTCCCCTGGGTGCCTTTGAGAAACTCAGTGGTTCCCGAAGAACAGTTTGAAAACTCCTACTCTTTGCCCCTACGTCAGACTCAGCCTTATGGAAGAGGATGAAGAAGAGTTAGAAACTGAGGATGAGTCACATGAAGAACGGCGAGACACAGACCAGGTGAGTGGACCCACCCTTCCCCTCTCCCTCTATAACGTGAGGCTGATGTGTGAATGAGAAACTAGAGTGCCGCTTCTCTCGGCCCTGCGATGCCCTCGTCTCCGGAAGCCAAGAGAATCATGGAGTAAAGGTTGTTAGTTGCTTTGGACTTCACTTTAACTCTACTTTTAGTGAAGAGAGAAGGAAATTTTAATCCAAAAAGGATTGGAATATGGTAAGTATTGTGGTCTCTGAACCGCCCTCAGATTGGAAGGAGTTCTAGAGCTAGAGGTGGGAGGTCATCCAGTCCAGGCGTGCCTCCCACCTGCTCTCGCTCTCCCTCCTTATTGAGGGCTGTCTCCTCTGTTCCTCCACTCACTCCCTGTTCTACCCTGGCCTGCCCGCTTCCTCAGGAGGAAATGCTGCTGGTGTAGCAGGAAAAGTGTAGGTTTGGAGTGAGGTAACCTGGGTGTGAGTCTTCAACTCCATGTCAAGTTAGTGCTTTATCCCTTCTCAGCCTCCATTTCCTCATCTTTGTTTTTTAAAAATCTTACTTTATTTTTTTTAGAAACAGGATCTCACTCTGTCATCCAGGCTGGAGTGCAGTGACACCATCATAGCTCATTGCAGCTTCAAACTTCTCGGCTCAAGCTATCCTCCTTCCTCAGCCTCTCAAGTAGCTGGGACTACAGGCATATTAACCACGTCTGGCTAATTATTTTTTGTAGGGATGGGGTTTCACTTTGTTGCCCAGGCTGGTCTCAAACTCCTGGCTTCAAGGAATCCTCCCACTTTGGGGTTACAGGCATGAGCCACTGTGCCCGGCCCCGTTTCCTCATCTTTAAAATGGAGCTTTTAGCCTGTAGTCCCAGCTACTTGGGGGACTGAGGCAGGAGGATCTCTTGAGCCCAGGAGTTTGAGTCCAACCTGGGCAACAAAGGGAGACCCCTTCTCTTCAGTGAAAATAAAAATTTTTTTAAATAAAAAAATACATAAAATGGAACTTTTACATAAAAGTAAAAGCACCTTATAAATTGAATATAAAACTGTGTCTTAGTTCTGGCTGTTATAACAGAATCCATGCCTTATAAACAACAGAAATACATTTCTTACAATTCTGGAGGCTAGAAGTCTGAGATGAGGGTAAGCATGGTTGTGTTCTGGTGAGGGCCTTCCTCCAAGACTGCTGACTGGCTTCTTGTTATATTCTCACCTGGAAAAAAGAGAGTGAGATGGCTCTCTGGCCTCTTCTTGTAAGGGCATTGATCCTTTTTTATTTTTTTTATTTTTTATTTATTTATTTTTTTGAGTTGGAGTCTCACTCTGTTGCCCACGCTCATGGCCACCACAGCCTTGACCTGCTGGGCTCAGGCAATCCTTCCACCTCAGTGTTCTAAGCAGTCGGAACTACAGGAGCGCACTACCACACCCAGCTAATTTTTTATTTATTGTAGAGATGAGGTCTCCCCATGTTGCCCCGGCTTGTCTCGAACCCATGGGCTCAGACAATCCTCTCACCTCAGCCTCCCAAAATGCTGGGGGATTATAGGCGTGAACCACTACTCCCAGCCTAGGGCACTGATTCTTTTCAGGAAGGCTTCACCCTCATGACCTTCCTCCCAATACTATCACGTTGGGAGGAAGGACTTGAACATGGTGGTTAGAGAGAAAACAGACATTCGATTCATGCAGGGTGTGTGTCTTCTGTTCTTCTTCCGTTCCCTTCTCTGCTCTTTGGGGAAGGAAAAAGAACAGACAGGGGAGTGGAGGTCTTGAACTCAAAAGGAGAAACCAAACAATGACACCTTCAAATCAGTAGAGAGTGAGGCCTCTGTTAAAATACTCTTTTCTGATGTCTTGGGAAAATCCCATTCTCTGGTTCCAAAATGGAATGTATTTAAGGAAGGCTCAGTCAGCAGGCCAAGAGAGGAAGCCCTTCTCTGATGACTCCCCGCAACCTGGACCTGATCCTTGAGCCCACCCTGCCTTTGCTAGTTTTCCTCCCAGCTGCACTGGAGGGCTCTACTGCAGCCCCTCTCGCTTGATTGTGTGAGACTGGAAAAGGAACTGTTGTTTTTTATTTACAAAGTGATAGGAGTGGAGAAAGGCCTTTTTAACTTTTGACCCCATTCTCTCTAGCAGCCAAATAGCTACTCTTTCCCCAGTGAGCACGCGCTAGACCTCTTAGATTCTACAGAACTGGACATTGAGGTGAGTGTCTCCAAAGCGGAGTTGTGTGTCCTTGGGAAATGTTGGGCAACCCACGTGCCCATCACATTGATGGGAAGGTCACAGCCTGTGGGTGGTCCCCTCAGTTGTCTCTGGAGCTTTGAGAGTAGCCCCGGGGAGTAGGCAACCCTGCAGTTCCATGTTTGCTCTTTGGTCTGTTGCTGTGTCCTGTGTATTCCTTTTATCTTTCTCATTACAGGATTTTTGACATGACCCTGGGCCCCTCCCCGTCTTGGAAAAGGCAAAGAGAAAAGGAGAAAAATCAGCCAAGCGTTTATTCCAGGCCCCGGCCCTGGCCTCAGAGGAAAAGGAGAGGGAGGTGGGCATTGCCTTTCTAACTAACCTTTTTCTCTGGCAGTGCTGGAGTCGTTAAGTTATGAGACTCTGTCTTCCCTAATGCACTATGATTCCGTTTCTTTGCTTTTTCCTACTGTGCATGGGGTGAGGGTGCCACCTCAGCTTTGGAGAGGGGCCTCGCCTCCGGATGTGTAATGGAGAGAGCCCATTGTTTTCCTGTATTTTGGGAGCATCTTTTTTCCCAGCCTCTTCTGTGCCCTAGCGATTTGCTCAATAAACATGTTTGAATCAGCCAGTTCCCAGGGTGTGACTTGAGATCATTAAGCTGATGGAGGTCAGGTTTTTTGTCTGCCTAGCATCATGGCCCAGTTTACAGGTGTCCCACACCCACAGGTGCTTCGTCTGCAGGCTCTCAAGGAAGCATTGCGGAGTCACTGAGAGAGAGGGTAGGACAGAGGGTAAGGGAGACGGTGGCTGCCTTTGAGAAGTTTATCTAGCTGTTACCACCACTTCTGCAGAAGTGAAGGAAGATCGTGTACTGACAGGCTAGAGGGTGGAAGAGGACCTTGTGAAACTGTCTGTCTCACTCACTTGGACCGGGTTATATGTCCCAACAGCCTTCACCCAAGTGTCCTTTCCAGAGGTAGCTTCATCCCCTCATCCCAAAGACACCCATCATAATTTGGAATTTGATAGAATCACAGTATCTGAGAGAGTCAGGAGGAAACTGAGAAGTTACTCCAAACGTCCAGCCTTACCCAAATGCTGGGACACCAGCACCTTCACCCTTGCTTTCCCCAACTAGTTCTTCACCAAGCTCTGTAAAGGTGTCCTCCAAAACGGTGTCTCTGGTCTGTGTCCTTCTCTCACTACACTGCCACAAAACAGCCTTAAGAGTCTGCCTCCTTGAAACTCTGACTTGTTGGTTCTTGTTCTGCCTTGTTCTCTCTTGTCCCTCTGATAAGCGGTCAAATATTTGAGGAGAGCTGTTGTCACTTTCTTCTTTCACTGCTTTCTTCTGTGGCTTAAGAAACCCTCAGCCTCTCCTTTTAGATATGTTTTTCCTATTCTTCTCCGTTCTGGGCACCTGATTTAGGTTCTCAGTGTAGTAGTCACCCAGACTGAACACAGCCATCCAGCTAGCAGTCTGTGCAGAAAGAACTTTGACTTCCTATGATCAGCCTCTCAGCCAGAACCACCTCTCCCTCCTTCCTCTCTTCCTCCTCCCGTTCTCCCTCCCTCCTTTCTCCCTCCCTCACTGCCCCTCCCAGGTAAGAGCTAGAAGTTGGGTTGAGTCTTTTGCAGAGGCGATCCTGGGGTGGAGAGTGTGGCCAACTCATTCGGGTGGAACAGCTCCAGGGGGAGGAGTCTGTTTCAGTGGGATCTGGGAACAGAGTGGGAAAATGGAGGTGAAGATACAGCGCTCACTAGGAATCCAGGAGGAAGATGTGTGAGTTATTTAAATGCCATCCAAACCAAGGGCACTTCGCACGTGCAAAAGAGAAAATAGGCCTTGTGTAATTGTGGACATCTGTGTACAGCCAGGCAGCTTTATTGTGGTAGACTGAGCTGCAACTTAGAATCTGTGGACGTTTTATACCAAGTTCCTCAAATTTTTTGACACTCTTCCTTTTTTTCTTGTTTCTTTTTTGTGTTGGAATCTCAGCCCGGGCTGGAGTGCATTTGCGTGCTCTCAGATACCGCAGCCTTGACTTGCTGGGCTCTGGCAATTCTTCCATCTCAGCCTTCCAAGTTACTGGAACTACAGGCGCATGCCACCATGTCTGACTCATTTTTTGATTTATTGTAGAGATGGGTTCTCACCAAATTGCCCAGGCTGGTCTTAAACCCCCAGGCTCAGGCAAACCTCGCCTCAGCCTCCCAAAGTGCTAGGATTACAGCCCTGAGCGAGCACCATGCCCAGCACTTTTGACATTCTTTATGGAGAGATTGAGACTAGGTCCTTCACCTTCAAATATGGGTTCTGTAATTGCTTGACTAATAGAATATGATAGAAATTATGCCATACTAGTTTGTGGGTGCAGATTTTAGGGAAGTCAGCAATTTCCACATCCTGTTTCTTGGGATACTCGCTCTTGGAACCCAGTACCATGCCACGAGAAAGCCTGAGAAGCCGCAGGGAATGGCTATGTGTAGGTGTTCCTGCCAGAAGCCCTTGCTGAGGTCCTGGCCAAGATCTGCATCAGCCACCAGACACAGTCCAGACGGGAGTCAGATGATTCCAACCTCAGCTTGTAAGTTTTCCCAGATGAGGCCCAGGCATCTGGGAACAGAGACAAGCCATCATTTCTGTGCCCTTTCCAAATTCCTGATCCATAGGATCCATGAGCATAATGAGATGGTGGTGGTTTTTGCCGCCAAATTCGGAGTGGTTTGTTAGGTAGCCATAGTAACTGGAACAGAACCTTAGGGTCATAAGACTCCAAAAGTCTGAGCGTCTGTGTCAGCTTAAAAAAGTATGTATAAATTTCTTAAGTATTTACTGCTAATTTTATACATCGTAATACACATTTAAAATGCAAGCCGGGCTCGATGGCTCAGCCTGTAATCCTGCGCCTTGGGAGGCTGAGGCGAGTGGATTGCCTGAGCCCGCGGGTTTAAGACCCGCCTGGGCAACTTGACAAGACCTCATCTCTACAATAAAATCAAAAAATTATCTGGGCGTGGTAGCGCGCACCTGTAGTTCCAGCTACCTGGAAGGCTGAGGCAGAAGGATCGCCGGAGCCTAGCAGGTCGAGGCTGCGGGGGCCGGGAGCGGCCACCGCACTCCAGTCTGGGCGACAGAGTGAGACAACAACACAAAAGAAAAGAAAAGAAAAAAGAGGTGTAAACCCTGAAAGGAAGTTCGCATGATCCTCTCTGTTGGGCCTGTAATGCCTGGCTCTGGGAGGGCTGGAGAAGAGCGACAGAGGAGGTGAACGCTGTCTGGGAGAGACAAGGAAGGAGCCAACAGTAGAAAGAAGAAAAGCCCAGCGGAGAACACAAGGAGGTGGCGGAAAGAAGCGAGGGGTAGACTTGGCTGGAAAGAAGAGAGAGTATCCCTTGGATCATTGCAGAAGCCCCTGCACGGCCTCCCTGTGTCTGCCCTTGCCTCTTCACTTCGGGGGACTTAATGCAACAAACAGGCCGTCCTTTTAAAATGAGTCAGATCAGCCGGGCTCAGTGGCTCAGCCTGTCATCCCGCGCTTTGGGAGGCCCAGGCGAGTGGATTGCCTGAGCCCGTGGGTTTGAGACCCGCCTGGGCAACTTGGCGAGACCGCATCTCTACAATCAACCAAAAAAATTAGCCGGGCGTGGTAGCACGTGCCTGTAGTTCCATCTCCTTGGAAGACTGAGGCGGGAAGGATCGCCGGAGCCCAGCAGGTCGAGTCTGTGGTGGCCGGGAGCGACCACTGCACTCCAGTCTGGGCGACAGAGTGAGACTCCAACTCAAAAAAAAAAAAAAAAATGCAATGGAGGGATTAGTGATTAAACAAGTGTTTTTAAATATTTTATTGGCTAACAGTACAAAATAACTTTTTGCTCCAGAAAAGTAGTTTAGTAAAAGCAAAGGGAGAGCATTTTAAAAATCATGGTTTAACATTTTCTGAAGTTCTAGTTCAGTTTATTTTGGCACTTAGTTTTAATGACCTTCGTAGCTGAAAAGAGTGCCTCTCAAAACATGCAAACTAAACGGAATCAATACCTTTTTGCATTTAGTGCTTTTTAAACAAATTAGTTCAAAACCCACTAAAGTTCTTCATTGGGAAGACTTGTAAGCAGGTCAGAAAACGATTTTGTACTGCAGATAACAGTGTTCTTAGAGGGGATACACATTGTTTGGGAACACAAAGCTGGTATATACTGGAGCGTGTAAACTGTAGCCTGTGGTGATAAGCTGTGGGTTTGCCTCTCTTCCCTCAGGACACAGATCTTATGAGATCTTACTAGAGGTGAACCATGACAGTTAGATCACAGGGGCACCAGTGTCACCTAATAGTAGTAAAACTCAGCTTCATTGTATTTTTCTCTGTACCTGATTTTAGCCCAAAAGGTCAAGAAGTGATAACTGTATTTTTGTCTTCGCAGAGAAATTTCTCCTGCACAACATCAGTGGATATTTGTGTGTGTGTGTAAAACCCCCCTTCCCTCCCACCTCGATCAGCTCAGCTCCAAAGGATTCGTGCCAGTGAGCTCCCTGCTGGCTGGGACAGCACAGTGCTGTGGGCCTCTTGGTAGCACCTGTAACTGTGAGGCCCAGGCGGCTCAGGCAGGAGATATTGGAGGTATCGGCGCAGCCTGAGAAGTGGCGCTGAGCAGGGGCTGGAGCCGCTGTACGTTGTTAGCTTAATACTGAGTAATTGTTTTAAAGTTATTTTCAGCAAGGCCTACTTTTTTTTTTTTTTTTTTGAGGTGGGGGTCTCACTCTGTCGCCCAGGCTGGAGTACAGTGGCTGCTCCCGGCCACCTCAGCCTCGACCTGCTGGGCTCTGGCAGTCCTTCCACCTCAGCCTTCCAAGGAGCTGGAACTACAGGCGCACGCTACCACGCCCGGCTAATTTTTGATTTATTGTAGAGATGAGGTCTCGCCAAGTTGCCCGGGCGGGTCTCGAACCCGTGGGCTCAGGCAGTCCACTC
>CAUYQG010044562.1:0-20988 GCA_963574415.1 Tarsius wallacei | reverse complement strand
CTCATCTCTACAATAAATCAAAAAATTAGCTGGGCGTGGTAGCGCGCGCCTGTAGTTCCAGCTACTTGGAAGGCTGAGGCGGAAGGATCGCCGGAGCACAGCAGGTCGAGGCTGCGGTGGCCGGGAATGGCCACTGCACTCCAGTCTGGGCGACAGAGTGAGACTCCAACTCAAAAACAAAAAACAAAAAAAAAAAGAAATAAGTTACCTAACCAGTCACTGAGCCATTTTATGTCTCCTTGAGTTAGTGTTTTTGATTTTGTTTTTTGCAGTATACCGTGGTCACTTACACATAATTGTAGGAAAGGGTTTTTCTAATGTTCACATAGCATTATATACCGGGGAGGGAGAGAACAGCTACTTTTTGGTACCAGTTTCTGTAGAAAATATTGTAACATATGACCATAATGCCATAAACAACCCTGCAAGGTGGTTATTATGTTTTAGAGGTCAGTGAACCAAGCCTCCCAAAGCCTAAAATAAATAGAAAGTCAGGATAGAGACTTTAGTAATTTGGCTCCTAGAATCAATACTTTTGTGTAAAACACCCCACCCCACCCCACCCCCCCCACCCCCCCCCACCCCCCTCCGCGGACACACCACTCTCGCCACATTGCCCAGCCTGGCCTTGAACTCGTGACTCAGGCAATCTTCTCACCTCGGCCGCCCAAGGTGCTGGGTTTATGGGCGTGAGCCACTGCACCCAGCCTTGATTTTTTGGTTTTGATATCTGTGATGTGGGTCACATTGAATGAATGTGTTTTTTTTTTATCATGGACAAAAAGGAAAAAACAGTAGCTCTTATTTCCAAAGATGTATATAGCTGCAAAATTTTACACTTCCATGTGCACGTGGGAGAATTAGAGTTGAGGTATTACTCTGTCACCCAGGCTGAAGTGCTCACTTCATCATGGCTCACTACAGCTTCCACCTCCTGGGCTCAGGTGATCCTTTCGCCTCAACCTCCTGAGTAGCTGGGACTACACGTATGTACCACTATACCCAGCTAATTTTTTTCTGTAGGGACAGGTCAGGTCTTGGTATGTTGCCCAGACTGGTCTTGTATTGCTGGATTCAAGCAATCCTTTCACCTCAACCTCCCAAACTGCTAGGATTACTGGCATGAGCCACCACGCCCAGCTTACTGTTCCTTTGAATGTACTTTCAAAACATTTTGTAATCCCAAACTTACAACCTTTTGTTGCTGACATTCCATTTTAAATTGTCATCTTTTTTGGTATTATGATGTTAAACAAATCTTCTAATCCCATCAGCAATGCACACCTGAGTTTAATTTCAGAAAGGTTTTCTGAAATCTGTTCCCTAGAATAGATAGACATTTTTCTTTCTGTCTTAGGAAAATTTCCTTTTTTCTTTGGGCATTTTCCCTCAATTATTTCCTTTTAGTCCTACTTTTTGGAATCTGTTCTACTTAGAGTCACACAATTATGGCTATATGAATTATGTAAATTAATTATAAGGTGGCTTCATGTAATTAAAACTATGATAGTCAATTCAGTGTTGATTGGTGCTACCTCATTATTTAAAAAAAAACAAACACTGTCCTAATACTGCACAGTAATTTGAATTTGTAATATTTTGTTCCCATATGTTATATTTTATTCCTTCTGATCACATGTGGTACACATCAATAATATATATATATTATATATTATAGGGTTCTACTGATGCTATATATATTATAGGGTTCTACTGATTTCAGAGTGCTTTGCACTCTTGAGGATCAGGTGGTAATTGCCTCTTATTTTGTAAAACAGACCAAAGCCCACAGTTACTCCCCCTGCCAGAAGATAGGTAGAGTGAGGCAGAAATAGAAAAGGAATCAGAAGGATGAACTTGCCTGGCCCCTGCCACCCTGATTAGGTCTGAGCCTCAACACCCAGAGGTCATATAGAGCTGTCCTCTCCAGGGGGTGTTTGATGTTGTAGCATCTCATGTAATGTGAATTGGAAGTAAATAAATATGTACCTCATGGTGATAAGCATTGAAGTGATGTTTATTAAGCATAATTTACTTGTAGTATTGATAAATCATGTAGTGTTTAAGATAACAAATCGAGCAGACAAAACATTAATTCTATGTTACATGAATTTCACCTAGATTTTAAAAAAATCTAGTGGGGTCATCAATATATTCATCTTTAGGCATAAAGAGAAAGGTACAAAGAAGGCATCTAGGGCTTGTCAAAAATGGATCTAAAGCTTATCTGACAAAGAAAAATGAGAGTTTTTTATCTGGACTTCCACACGCCGATTTGAATTTAGTCACTGTAATGATCTGTTAGCATCTAAGACCTTTATGGATTATAGCCTACGTTCCACAAGGGACGTATTGAACCTTTGAGTTCCAACTTCTAGTGACATACATCCTTACAAGGGCATGTTCATAGTTAGGTACTGAATACATAATAGAAATTCATCCTCTTAAAAATTTCAGTTCTCAACTTTATGTAATGGTTTTTTCTAAATCACCTTCCTGTAAAGTTTCCTGAAACCAAATCAAAAAGGGCAGGGCTTAAAGAAAAGTAAAACTTTAAAAAAAGTCAGTGTAAGCAATGATGAGTTTTAAAGGAAGGACCATGGAGTCTATAATCTTTGTTTTTGTTTTTGTTTTTTTTTTTTGAGTTGGAGTCTCACTGTCGCCCAGACTGGAGTGCAATGGCCACTCCTGGCCACCGCAGCCTCGACCTGCTGGGCTCCAGCGATCCTTCCGCCTCAGCCTTCCAAGTAGCCAGGATTACAGGCGCGCGCTACCACACCCGGCTAATTTTTTTTTTTTTTGATTTATTGTAGAGATGAGGTCTCGCCAAGTTGCCCAGGCGGGTCTCGAACCTGCGGACTCAGGCAATCCACTCACCTCGGCCTCCCAAAGTGCTGGGATTACAGGCTGAGCCACCGAGCCCGTCCTGTTTTTGTTTTTTAAGTCGAAGTCTCACTCTGTTGCCCAGGCTGGAGTGCAGTGGCACGCTCACAGCTGCCGCAGCCTCGACCTGCTGGGCTTGTGATCCTTCTGCCTCAGTCTTTCTTTTTTTTTTGAGTTGGAGTCTCACTCTGTCGCCCAGACTGGAGTGCAGTGGCCACTCCCGGCCACCGCAGCCTCGACCTGCTGGGCTCCGACGATCCTTCCAAGTAGCTGGAACTACAGGGGCGCGCTACCACGCCCAGCTAACTTTTTTTTTTTTTTTGATTTACTGTAGAGATGAGGTCTCGCTTGCCCAGGCGGGTCTCGAACCCGCGGGCTCAGGCAATCCACTCACCTCAGCCTCCCAAAGGCGCAGAATTACAGGCTGAGCCACCGAGCCCGGCCTCAGCCTTTCAAGTAGCTGAAACTACAGGTGTGCGGCACCATGCCCAACTAATTTTTTGATTTATTGTAGAGACGAGGTCTCACCAAGTTGCCCAGGCTGGTCTTGAACCCCTGGACTCAGACAATTCTCTTGTCTCCGCCTCCCAAAGTGCTGGGATTACAGGTGTGAGCCACCGTGCCAAACATATATTCTGTTTTTATAGTGTTTATAAACTAGGTAATTTAACAGTAGAAATAATTCCCCCAATATTGCAGAAAGCCTCACTATAAAATCCACCTGGTCATATTTCTGATCTTTCCTTTTTAAAATGTTTAGATTTGTTTTTAATTTAAAGGTCAGTCTTTTTATCTGTTATTACATAGTTACCCTTCATTCATGATTCCTGTCTTCCCTCAGGACTCATGCATTACTGTTTTGGGTCCCTTTTTACAGGTCATGTGGAACACAGCCGTTCACTCTGAATTCATGCACGACCATGTGGATTATGGCTTTCAAAGTTGTGAGGGTAAATTTAATTGGCGGTAAGTGTTAATGCTCTGAGGTTCAGTTTACAAATGTAGATACTTTTCTCTCATAACTAAGTGAGCCATAAACTTGTTGAGGAATGGGAAAGGTATTTTGGTGAAATACATGTAACAGAAAATTTACCGTTTTACTTTTTTAAGTTGTAGTCTCACTCTGTTGCCCAGGCTGGAGTGCAGTGGCAGGCTCACAGATATCCCAACCTTGACCTTCTGAGTTTAGGCAATCCTTCTGTCTCAGCCTTCTAAGTAACTGAAAATACAGGCACCCACCACCATACCTGGCTGATTTTCTAAATTTATTGTAGAGATGAGGTCTTACTCTGTTGCCCAGGCTGGTCTTGAACTCCTGGGCTCAGGCAGTCCTCTCACCTCTTAAAATGCTGGGATTACAGTTGTGAGCCACTGCACCTGGCCCAATTTAACCATTTTAAAATGTACAGTTTAGTGGTATTAAGTACATTTACATTGTTGTTCAACCATCACCACTATCCATTTCCAGAACTTTTCTGCCATCTCAAACAGAAACTCTAACCATTAAACAATAACTCCCCATTCTCCGCTCTCCATAGCCCCTGGGTACTCTGTTCCACTTTCTGTCTCTATGCATTTGCCTATTCTAGGTATTTCATAAAAACAGAGTCAAAATATCTGTTCCTTTATTTCTGGCTTATTTCACGTAGCATAATGTTTTCAAGTTTCACCCATGTGGTAGCAAGTATCAGAATTTCATTCCTTTTCAAGGTGGAACAATACTCCATCATATGAATAGACCACATTTTGTTTAATATCCATTCATGCATTAGTGAACTTGTGTGTTGTTTTCACCTTCTGGTTATTGTGAACAGTGCTTCTGTGAACATTGGTATACTTGAGGTATCTTTTCAAATCTCTGCTTCCAATTTTTTTGGATCTATAGCTAGAAGTGGAATTGTTGGGTCATGTGGCAGTTCTGTTTGGGGGGAGTTTTTGAGTCAGGGTCTTGCTCTGTCACCCAGGCTGGAGTGCAGTGGCACAACCACAGCTCAACACAGCCTTGACTTCCTGGGCTCAGGTGATCCTCCTGCCTCAGCCTCTGAAAGTGCTGGGTTTATAGGTGTGAGCCATTATGCCCGACCTCTATGTTTAACTTTTTAAGAACTGCCATATATCTTTTGAAACCATCAAATTTTCAAAAAATTTTGGCCAATTCATTTATTCAGCAAATATTTTGTAAGTGGCCACCACGTCCTAGGCACTGTGCCAAAGCGTCTCTCCTTGTCTCCTGTGCAGAGAGAGGATGCCAGCTGAGCATTCTCCACTGAGTGGAAGAAGGGTTCTTACCAGGTCGGAAAGCAGATGGACGCAGGGCAGGGATGGCTGTCTCCAGAGATCCTCACTCACTGAGGTTCTGTTCTCATTAATAGCCTATGGTTCTCAGCTCAGGGGTGTTCAGGGACAGATGCCCTAGTTACTGACTGAAAGAGGAAAATCCTTTTTCTGAGAACTGACTCAGGTTTCATTGCAGTGTTATTAAGGAAAAGCGGGATGCCTATGTGAGCCGCCTGAACACCATCTACCAGAACAATCTAACCAAGGTGTGTATGCTGTGTTTTGATCTTTAAGAAGGAGCTGATTTTGACTGGAGTCTGCAACCAGGTCTGGCCAGACTTAACAGCCTTTGGATATATCCCTTAGTGTCCTGGTTCTTTTGTTTGTGGTGAACGATTATGAAGTTGACTTAGCCTTTGACCCGGTCAGCCGGTCTCTTTTCTGAGAGAAGATATACATGCCAGAGTTGATAGCGTAAGCCTCACCTGATGGCTGTGTCTTGAGTAGGCCTGGCCCTCCGTTTAGATTCAGAAGTCACACTCATGAAAAACTGATTTAGGCTCCAGTATGCCAGTCCTAATTAAAATCGGGAGCACTATCTGGCTGAAAACCTGTACTCATTTGCCTGGAACAGCCTCATCCTTGGTGGCTGGATCTACTCAGGAAACCAAATTATGATTTGGAAGGTTGTTTTTGTGAATGCCATCTCATCAAGAAAGCTGAGTGAAGGTGTGTTTGCCCCAGGAAATATATTTTGTCCTTAGCTATCCTGAGGCATTTTGCATTTTGTCCATGTATGCTTAGATGTCTTACCTCATCTACCTGGGACGGAATGGGCAACATTGACAAACTGTTTATCATTTAAATCTCCTTTTTCTTTTTCTGAGTTGAGATCTCAACTCTGTCACCCAGGCTGGAATGCAGTGGCATGATCATGGTTCATGACAGCCTCACTCTTCTGGGCTCAGGCGATGCTTCTGCCTCAGCCTCCTGAGTAGCTGGGACTACAGGCACTTATTACCAGCCTAATTTTTTGATTTTTGTAGAGACACAATCTCACTATGTTCTCCAGGCTGATGTTGAACTCCTGGGCTCAAGCAATCCCTTTGACTTAGCTTCCCAAAGCGATGGGATTTTAGGGGTGAGCCACTGCTCTGGCCTCTCCCTTTTCTTGATAGTATATTTCCACCACCTTTCATTTGTCTTTGCAGTCTCACCTTGCAGTTTCTAAGATTTCTTAGGTTAGATTTAGATCTGTAGATTCTTGATGACGTTTGGGCCACCATAATCTCAGTAACAGCATATTTATAAACCAGTTTGTATGGTGAGTTACTTTCTCTGTTGGCTAACCTCATATGCTTTTATATTGATTCTTACTCATTGGATTTATTTTTTGGAGGGCCATCTTTTCTGACCTTAATCCCCAATTCGGGGGAAAAATATTTAAGGGCCTACAACCCCTATGCACTAACTATAAGACATTTTAACACTGCCAGACATGTGTATAGAGATACCACTTGCAGCTGAGTATGATGGCTCACGCTATAATCCCAGCCCTTTGGGAGGCTGAGGTGGGAGGATCGCTGGAATCCAGGAGTTCAAGACCAGCCTGGGCAACATAGCAAGACCACATCTCTACGAAATATCAAAAAATTAGCCAGTCACGGTGGTGTAAGCCTGTAGCCTCAGCTACTTAGGAGGCCGAGGTGGAAAGATCGCTTGAATACAGGAGGTTGAGACTGCGGTGAGCCATGAGCATGCCATTGCACTCTAGCTTTGGCAACATTGTGAGACCCCAGCTCAAAAATTAAAAAAAACCAGAGATATACTAAAACACCCACATCATTTTTTATTTATTTATTATATTTAAAAAAATTTTTTTTTTGAGTTGGCGTCTCACGCCATCGCCCAGACTGGAGTGCAGTGGCCGCTTCCGGCCACCGCAGCCTCGACCTGCTGGGCTCTGGCGATCCTTCCACCTCAGCCTTCCGAGTAGCCGGAACTACAGGCGCGTGCTACCACACCCGGCTAATTTTTTTTTTTTTTTGTTTTATTGTAGAGATGAGGTTTCGCCTGCCCAGGCGGGTCTCGAACCCGCGGGCTCAGGCAATCCACTCACCTCAGCCTCCCAAGGCGCGGGATTACAGGCTGAGCCACTGAGCCTGGCTCCACATCATTTTTTAAAAGTGGAGCTAGCTAAAATACTTTCGCAAAAGAGATGGGAAAATTACTGAGGAATCAATATTCTTTAATACTTATAAATCTTGGTGTGTAGGATAACTTTTGGTGACCTTATGGGGAAGGAATTACTTACAGTTGATCCAGAAATTCTGCGTAAGAAAGGAGACTTCCTATCTAATATCCTTAAAAAGTGAAAATAAAAATCTTACCACTTCCTTCCCTAAACCTTTATCTTTACTGTTGCCACTCTACTCACACCCCTTTTGTGTCTAGCATGACACAGGAAATTATTGCCTCTTGAAGGAAGGTTGTGCTGGAGGCTTGTGACACCTACAGGAACAGGCCTGGAGGGGTGATTGGAAAGGAGATAACTCAATTCAGAACCACGCTTGCTCCATAATGTTAAAACATTCCATTCTACATTCATGCTCACATGGTTTTATTATCCTTGTAAGTTGCCCACATTTGCATGCCAGTGCATGTATCATGGCTGGCAGAAGCTTGTGATAGCCTCCAGTTGGAGGCCTTGGTGCAGAGGATTCTGGTAAAAGCAAATCATAGTCTTGGTTCTCAACATCTCTAGCTTAGAACTTCATTGTCACTAATTTTGTGATATTCTTTCCATTTTATTTAAGAAAACACAAACAAGCATTGTGTTTTCCTTACTTGGCCTGAGTATTCTTTTTTTTTTTTTAGTCAGAGTCTCTTTCTGTCGCCCAGGCTAGAATGCAGTGGCATGCTCACGGCCATCCCAGCGTCGACCTGCTGGGCTCTGGCAATCCTTCCACCTCAGCCTTCCAAGCAGCCGGAACTATAGTCACGCGCTACCACACCTGGCTAATGTTTTTTCTTTTTTTTTGAATAAAAGTCTCACTCTGTTGCCCAGGCTGGAGTGCAGTGGCATACTCACGGCCACCACAGCCTCAACCTACTGGGCTCAGGTGAGCCTTGCACCTCAGCCTTCCAAGTAGCTGGGACTACAGGCATGCACCGCCATGCCCAGCTAATTTTTTTATTTATTGTAGAGATGAGGTCTCGCCAAGTTGCCCAGGCTGGTCTCGAACTCACCTTGGCCTCCCAAAGTGCTGGGATTATAGGTGTGAGCTACCGTGCCTGGTCTCTCTGGCTAATTTTTGATGTATTGTAGAGACTAAGTCTTGTCAAGTTATCTGGGCTGGTCTCAAACCCGTGAGCTCAGGCAATCTACTCACCTTGGCCTCCCAAAGCTCTGTGATTACAGGCTGAGCCAACTAGCCCAGCCCTTTTTTTTTTTTTTTTTTTGAGTTGGAGTCTTACTCTGTTGCCCTGGCTGGAGTGCGCTCACAGCCACCACAGCCTCGACCTGCTGGTCTCAGGCAATACTTCTGCTTCAGCTTTCCAAGTAGCTGGAACAACAGGCGTGCACTACCTTGCCCAGCTAATTTTTTTTATTTGTGGTAAAGACGAGGTCTTGCCAAGTTGCCCAGGTTGGTCTTGAACCCCTGGGCTCAGGCAGTCTTCTCGCCTTTGTTTCCCAAAGTGCTGGAATTACAGGTGTGAGCCACTGCACCTGGCTGTATTCTTTTGCATCTACTGTTTTAACGTTTTTTTTAAGAGACAGAGTCTTTCTGTGTCATCAGGCTGGAGTGCAGTGGCGCAATCATAGCTCGCTGCATCCTTAAGCTCCTGGACTCATGTTATCTTCCCACTTCAGCCTCCTAAGTAGCTGGAACTACAGGCATGTGTCACCATGCCCCCCTAATTTTTTTAAAAAGAATTTTTAGCAACAGGCTCTCACTTTGTTGCCTAGGCTGATCTCAAATAGCTGGCCTCAAGCAGTCTTCCCTTTTCAGCTTCCCAAAGTGTTGGGATTACAGGTGTGAACTATCACGCCTAGCCTCTTTTCACTTTTATTCTTTTATCTTTCTCAGTCTCTGTCCCTCCTCCAGACACATCATTCTGTAACATGTTTTTCTTGCAAGCAAGGAAGATTTTCTCCCTCAACTCTTGGAGTCAGAGATGTCATTTTTTTTCCTTGTGAAGGTGACTTGCATATATTTTTTAGTCTCTGGGTTTTGGCCCAAGATAGCACTTTTATTTCTTCTTAGCTTACACTTTTGGTATCTAGTGGCAACCCCCCTCACCTAAGTATCAATTACCAGTCAGAAGTATCTCAGAAACTCAAACAACAGAGAATAGCCTTGCATCAGCAAACTAAAAATCAAAACCATCAGTAGAGAAATGAAAGATCTGATGAGTTGCAATGGGTGTTTGTGTTTTATTCTAAGAACGGGCTAATGTCATGGTTCCTTTTGCAGTCCCATATAGAAATCATCCATGGCCATGCAGCATTCACGAGTGATCCCACGCCCACGATTGAGGTCAGTGGGAAAAAATACACCGCTCCACACATTCTGATTGCCACAGGAGGTGTGCCCTCTAGTCCTCGTGAGAGCCAGATCCCAGGTGAGTCATAAAGGCAACTACTCATTAACAGCAGTCAGGAGGAGTTTACCGTTGCTTTCAACCTAACATGCCATGCTCTGGGATCTGCCTGGACCAGTTAGTTCTCTCTCTTGAGAAAGGCCATGGGAGAAGATCCCTATGGGACTTAAATGTAATTGGCTAAGGGGAAGCTAATGATGGGGTAAATAAAGATATTTCATTTGGCTCTGGGACCATTCTTTCCTTCTCAGCATAGTACAGATTGTTTCCAGCCTCAGTTTATCAGATGGGTTGTTATTATAAGACACATGGTATATTTACTGTTTTCTTAAAGTGAGGAAAATCTTGGAAGGATATAACTTAATTCACTAAGTAGGCCTTTATGAGCATATTTCTCTCTCTCTCTTTTTTTTTTTTTTTGTTGGGATCTCTGTCATCCAGGCTGGATGACATGGATCATGGCTTCTTTTTTTTTTTTGAGTCGGAGTCTCACTCTGTCGCCCAGACTGGAGTGCAGTGGCTGCTCCCGGCCACCGCAGCCTCGATCTGCTGGGCTCTGGCGATCCTTCCGCCTCAGCCTTCCAAGTAGCTGGAACTACAGGTGTGCGCTACCATACTCGGCTAATTTTTTGATTTATTGTGGAGATGAGGTCTCACCAAGTTGCCTGAGTGGGTCTCGAACCTGCAGGCTCAGGCAATCTACTCACCTCAGCCTCCCAAGGTGTGGGATTGCAGGCTGAGCCACCGAGCCCAGCTGGGATCATGGCTTCTTGCAGCCTCAACCTCCTGGGCTCAGGTGATCCTTCCACCTCAGCCTCCCAGGAAGCTGGGACTACAGGTGCACACCACCACACTTGGCTAATTTTTTAATTTTTTTGTAGAGATGAGGTCTCACTATGTTGCCCAGGCCAGTTTCTCTCTTCAGTAGAGAATTACAGAAGATTAAAGCAGTAAGGAGTCTCAGAGATGGTCATTTCTGCCTTTGCATTTTATACACACAGGGGCTGAACCCCAGGGATAAATCATGAACATGACTCTTTATTCTCTCATAAGAAAAATTGTCCAAGTTTTTCTCCCCAACTACATTATAAGGACATTGTGGATGTTGAACATGGTTTATACATCTTTTGTATTCTCCATGGATTGGCTTCTCAAGACCCATGACCAATCTAAATTTATATGGAAAATTTTGAGCCTGTATGCAGTTATGTGTGTTTTTACCTCTCTGGAGGGATGATCTATATATTTTTCCCAGCTTTAAAAGGGGTCATGACCCTCAAAGATGTAAAGAACAACTGCTATAAAAGGAGTCAAAGATGCCATTCTCAAGTAACCCAAAGTTTAGTTGGGAATATTGGATGTGTACACATCCTTGATAAAGTGCGACTTCCAAGATTTATTGTTTTTTGGAGTTTTTTTGTTCATTATTTCAGTAGCTTTAGGGGGTACAAATAGTTTTTGGTTACATGGCTGCATTGTATGGTGGCAAAGAAGTCTGGGTTTTAAGTGTCCCCACCATTCCTACCTATGCATATTGTCCCCAATAGGCGATTTTTTTTTTTTTGAGTTGGAGTCTCACTCTGGCCGCTCCCGGCCACTGCAGCCTCGACCTGCTAGGCTCAGGCAATCCTTCCACCTCAGCCTTCCAAGTAGCTGGAACTACAGGCGCGCGCTACCACGCCCGGCTAATTTTTTGATTTACTGTAGAGATGAGGTCTCACCAAGTTGCCCAGGCGGGTCTCGAACCCACGGGCTCGGCAATTCACTCACCTCAGCCTCCCAAGGCGCGAGATTACAGGCTGAGCCACCGAGCCTGGCAATAGGCGATTTTTTATTCCTCCACCCTTCCCAACCTCCCTCTTCCGAGTCTCCAGTGTCCATTATATCAGTGGTCTCCAACCTTTTTGGCATCAGAACTGGTTTCATGGAAGAAATTTTTCCACAAACAAGTCCGGGGGAAATCATCAGGCATTAGATTCTCATAAGGAGTCCACAGCCAGATCCCTCGCATGTGCTGTTGTTCACAATAGGATTTGTGCTCTTATGAGAATCTAATGCCACTACTGATCTGACAAGAGGGGGAGCTCCACTACCCACAGCTCACCTCCTGCTGTGCAGCTGGTTTATTTTTTTTTTTCTTTTTTTTTTTTTTTTTTTTTTTTTTTTGAGTTGGAGCCTCACTGTGTCACCCAGGCTGAAGTGCGGTGGCATGCTCATGGCCACTACAGCCTCTCAGGCAATCCTTCCACCTCAGCCTTCCAAGTAGCTAGACCACAGGTGTGCACCACAATGCCTGGCTAATTTTTTGATTTATTGTAGTGATAGGGCCTCGCCAAGTAGCCCAGGCTGGTCTTGAACTCAGGCAGTCTGCTCACCTTGGCCTCCCAAAGTGCTGGGATTATAGGCATGAGCCACCATGCCTGGCCCTAGCCTGGTTTCTAACAGGCCACGGACCGGTACCAGTCCAAGGTCCTGGGGGTTAGGGACCCCTGCATTATATAATTCTCTATGCCTTTGCAGATCCTTAGTTTAGCTCCCACTTATTAGTGAGAACATGTGGTGTTTGGTTTTCTTTTCCTGAGTTCGTTCACTTAGGATGATGTTCTCCTAAGTGCTAAGATTTACTGTTAGGTGAAAAAAAAAGAGAGTAGAATATTGTGTATCATATGCTGCAATCTGTGTCTTTTAAAAAGGCAGTGGCAGACAGCAAACATTCCCTCTCTGTTGCTCTGCCTGTTATAAGCATAATGTATGTTCCCTTCAATAAGTCTACCTTTGCAAGCCGGGCTCAGTGGCTCAGCTTGTAATCCCCTGTTTTGGGAGGCCGAGGTGAGTGTATTGCCTGAGCCCACGGGTTCGAGACCTGCCTGGGCAACTTGGTAAGACCTCATCTCTACAATAAATCAAAAAATTAGCCGGTAGCACGCACCTGTAGTTCCAGCTACTTAGAAGGCTGAGGCAGAAGGATCACCAGAGCCCAGCAGGCCGAGGCTGTGGTGGCCGGGAGCATGCCAGTCTGGGTGACAGAGTGAGACTCCAACTCAAAAAAAAAAAAAAAACTCAGATAAGGCTACCTTTCCTCATTGAAAAAATTAAAAAGCCAGGCACAGTGGCTCAAACCTATAATCCCAGCACTTTGGGGGGTTGAGGCGAGAGAATTGCCTGAGTCGAGGGCTTTGAGACCAGCCTGGGCAACTTGGTGAGACCTTGTCTCTATGATATATCAAAAAAATTAGCCAAGTGTAGTAGCGCTTGTCTGTAGTTCTGCCACCTTGGAAGGCTGAGGCAGAAGGATCCCCTGAGCCCAGTGGGTTGACGCTGGGGTGGCAGTGAGCGTGCCATTGCACTCCAGCCTGGGCAACAGAGTGAGACTCTGACTCAAAAAGAAAAAGAAAAAAAAAATAGAAGGCAGGAGGTCATACATGTGCACTAAACATCTCTGGAAGGTTACTCAGAAATGTTGTCATGGTAATACCCTTCAAGGAGAGGACTGGCGGTGTAGGAAAGACTAGGGTGGAAAAGAGGCTTGTTTCTCACTATGTTTATTTCACTCTATATTTCACTTTCCATGTTGTACCTCTCGAATTTTTTACATCATTTTTTTAGTGCAAAATATAGAACGTACATGTCCTAAGGCAATTGCCAAGCAATGAGGGTTGAGATGCTCAGAGGAGGGACAGACAGACTTCCTAAGAAAGGGGCTTACACATTGAGCATTACATGCTGAGGAAAACAAGAACCAGAAGAAACAGCAGGTAATAAAGATGTCTTTGAAGAACGTTCAACCAATTTTTTTAGCACTGAAATCTTTTTTTTTTTTTTTTTTAATAGAGACGAGGTCTCCCTATGTTGCCCAGACTGGTCTCCAGCTCCTGGGTTCAAGTGACCCTCCACCTGGGCCTCCCAAAGTGCTAAGATTACAGGCATGAGCGCCTGGCCAAGCACTGAAATTCTTGAGACGAATACTTTGAGCTGAGACTGGGATTGGATCATGGCCAAATTGTGGAGACTCATCAAGCCAAATTAAGGAATCTCTAAACTGTGACAAATATTAGCTTATCAATAGAGCAATGAAGAGCTACATGATAATTTTAGAAACTCCTCTGACAGTGACTTGAACGGGGGAGAGCACAGCGAATGGAGACCGGTTAGAAAACCGATGCAATTGTCTGTGGAGGAAGGGCTGATAAGATTCTCAGTTTGGTTTGTATCTGAAATATGATAGAAAAATCTCAGTTCAGATCTGCAGACAGTTACTGAGCCCCTGCTAGAATGTCAGGGACTGGAGGCGAGAACAGGCGTAAAAGACACAGAAAAGAAATAATCAATTACTGTTTGGGTTTTTTTTTTAGTTGGAGTCTCACTCTGTTGCCCAGGCTGGAGTGCAGTGGCATGCTCACGGCCACCGCAACCTCTGCCTGCTAGACTCAAGCGATCCTCCCGTCTTGGCCTTCCAAGTAGCTGGAACTACAGGCACGCACCACCTTGCTGGCTAATTTTTTTTTGTTGTTATTGTGAAGATGAGGTCTCACCAAGTTACCCAGTATGGTCTTGAACCCATGGGCTCAGGCAATCCTCTCACCTTGGCCTCCCAAAGTGCTGGGATTATAGGCGTGAGCCACCGCACCTGGGCTGGTTATTGTTTTTCACTGATTCCAAGACATAAAAAAAGTTTAACACCTCTGAAATCAGGATTTGGTAAAATGCAGTACGTTTAATAACTGATGAAATACAGAGATGGGGGTTGCTGAGAGAAGGAAGCCCACATTGACAAAGGTTTGTCTAGGGGAGAAGGTGGTAATTGACGTGAGCTAGAAAGAAAGAGATGTGGTTTGGGAGATAAAATTAAGGTTCAGTTCTAAATAGACTGAGTTTGAAGCAAAGTAGAATCGTGTAGTGGGAAAGTTAGAAACATGGAACTGCAACTCAGGGAGAAGGTCAGAACTGGAACTATGGGGCAGGTACAGTGGATCACACCTATAGTGTCAGCTACACAGGAGGCTAAGGTAGGAGGATGGCTTGAGCCCAGGAGTTTGAGGCTGCAATGAGCAATGATAACAACACTGCACTCCAGCTTGGGTGACAGGCGAGACCCCATCTCTAAAAGCAAAACAAAGTCTGGGCGCGGTAACTCATGCCTATAATCCCAGCACTTTGGAAGGCCAAAGTGAGAGGATTGCCTGAGCCTATGGGTTCGAGACCAACCTAGGCAACTTGAGAGACCTCATCTCTACAATAAACCAGAAAATTAGCCGGACATGGTGGCGTATGCTTGTAGTTCCAGCTACTTGGGAGACTGAGGTAAAAGGATCACCTGAGCCTAGCAGGTTGAGGATGCGATAGCCATGAGTGTGCCACTGCACTCTAGCCTGGCCCACAGAGTAAGACTCCAACACACACAAAAATAAAAAATAAATAAAAGCAAAACAAAACTGGAACTATGCATTTGGAAGTTATGCACAATGAGATTTGATTGAAACCTCTGAAGGAACAAACTGGCAAAAAGGGCCATATCTCAGCTGCGGGGTTCCTGCTTGTCCTTGGGGTAGGTGGCAGGGTGAGCAGAGCCAGCAAAGTCTGTTCATGAAAGCTGAGAAGACCCTCATTCTCAGAGAAATTTGGAAGTTATTTAGCCATCACAGCTTCTATTTCTGGAGAGAAAATAAAAATGTTGATTCAGGGAGGACTTGGTTGGCAGTTTCCCAAATGGAGACTTTAAAAAAACTTGTCAAAACAGAGAGTATGTTGGCTGAGAAAGTATTTGGCTCTGGCATAAAATGTTGTAACTATTTTACAAGAGAAAGAGCAGTCTTATGTGATCTAGGTTGTCTTTTTCCTGTGTAGGTGCCAGCCTTGGAATAACCAGCGATGGATTTTTTCAACTGGAAGAATTGCCTGGGTAAGCTGACCTGACTTGATCTCAGTGACTCATTCTTCCTCAGTCTCTTCTGGTCACCTTTCTTCTTCCTTCTCTCCCCAAGTGTGTTATGTAGGCATTTCCTGAATTCTGTTTTCTGCCTCTTCTCTTTATATGACCTTGTATATCGCATCCATTAGTACCCTTTAGTAGATCACTCGAATCTTTCATGCTTTTGGTTGGAGACCATTGCAGAATTTTTAGACCCAAAGTCAAATACAGTGTAATTTGAAGACTAATTAGTAAAGTCCTAAAACTGTCTTCTTTCTTCAACTTGGTGCAGCATCAACTGAGAATGTATCTAAAGTAGCTGATTCTCGTTTTCAAAGCAGCTAGTGCCCAGGCACAGTGGCTCATGCCTGTGATCTCAGCACTTTGGGAGGCCAAACAAGAGGATCACTTGAGTCCAGGAGTTCGAGACCAGCCTAGGCAACATAGCGAGACCTTGCCTCTATACAAATAAAATCAATTAAAAATTTTAAAAAGTGTAGCTAGTGCAGATGGGTCTTCATAAGTGAAGGCTCAGTCAGTCTCACAAAAATACATTTTCTGACATGGTTCTTTATGTTTGTCTGAATAACCATATTAGCCTTCTGACGTGAATTTGTTATTTATTTAAATTTTATTTTTTAGAGGTAGAGTCTCCCTTGTCACCCAGGCTGGAGTGTAGTGGCACAATCATAACTCACTGCAGCCTTAAACTCCTAGGCTCAAGACATCATCATCCTTCAGCCTCTCAAGTAGCTGGGATTACAGGTGTATGCCACCATACCTGGCTAACTTTTTTTTTCAATTGGGGTCTTGCTCTATTGCCTAGGCTGGAATGCAGAAACATGATCACAGCTTACTGCAGGCTCAATCTCCTGGCTCAGGTGATCCTTTAGCCTCAGCCTCCCAAGTGATTGTGACATCAGGCATGCATCACCACACTTGGCTAATTTTTGTGATTTAAAAAAATTTTTTTGTGGAGATAAGGATCTTGCTGTTTTGCCCAGGCTGGTCTCAAACTCGGCCTCACGGGATCTTCCTGCCTTGCCTCCCAAAGCACTGGGATTACAGGCATGGGCCACCGTGCTGACATGAGTTTAGATTCATAGAGGGGGGAAAAAAAGACCATGAGGAAGATTGCTTCCCTAATTTGAAGATGCTACAGGGTGTAGGCTTTCTAGGTTAGAGAGATCCTCCTGTCATTCATGCTAAGAAGCAGCAACTAGAATCAGCAGGAGGGACCCCCGAGCCCAGAGACTGTCCTTCATCTCCTTCTGAGTTAGCACTTGCTGTGGAATGAGTGTTGCTCAACTTTGCTGCTCCCTCAGTGCTGTGGCCAGTCCAGTTTGAGGTCCTAATCCTGCGCTTTTATGAAGCCTTTCGGGGAGTGTTCATACTCCTGTCTTTTCCTTGATTCACCTAGAGCCACAGATAGCTCATGAAGGACAAGAGGGCTGCTTTGCAGCTCCATAGCTACAGTGAAAATATCCCATGGTGAGGCAATCTTCTGACTTAGAGGAGTTTTGAGGAAAGCATACAGTCTTTTTAGGTTTGCTGTCAGGTAGTGGAAATGTGTGAGGTGACAGCTTCCCTTCTCGCATGACCCACCCTGTATTTTTGTTTAATTTTAGGGTTGAATAATGACACCTGTGAGATGTAGCCAGAAACATAGTCATGACTCGTCATGTTTAGATGATAAAAGTCAATCTAGACTCACCCTCAAAGAAGTTTCATTATAGATATCCATTAACTATCTTAAATATTTTCATGTATGCCTGTTATAAACAAAAGTCTCTGGGAGACTGGGCGCAGTTGCTAATACCTGTAGTCCCAGCTACTTGGGAGGCCGAGACAGAAGGATCGCCTGCGCCCAGGAGGTCGAGGCTGTGGTGAGCTGTGATCGTACCACTGTAGTCCAACCTGGGCAATAGAGTGAGACTCCAACTCAAAAAAAAAAAAAAGTAAAAAGGCTCTAGGAACACAGGAAAATGAATTTACAGTGGATATGTGGTTTTTTTGTTTGTGTGTTGGTTTTTGCGGTGGAATCTCACTCTGTCACCCAGGCTGGAGTGCAGTGGGACACTCATGGCCACCACAGCCCCGACCTGCTGGGCTCAGGCGATCCTTCCGCCTCAGCCTTCCAAGTAGCTGGAACTACAGGCACGCGACACCATGCCTGGCTAATTTGTTGATTTATTGCAGAGATGAGGTCTTGCCAAGTTGCCCAGGCTGGTCTTGAACTCGCGGGCTCAGGCAGTCCTCTCATCTCGGCCTCCCAGTGCTGGGATTATAGGCGTGAGCCACTGCACCCGACTGCTTTTTCTTTTTGAGTCTCCTTTATCATGTTGCAGTGTTGATGAATAAGTGAATAATGTAGGCAGGATCCCAAGATTCATGTCTTACTCTCAGAGGGTTTGTGGTTGGCTGGAGTGTGAGCCCTATGGAGCCCTGTGGCATGAGTAGTCTTGGACCCATAATGAAGTAATTGGAGATTAGGCTGAATAAAAGATCCATTCTCAGAGCCACACATGGTGGTTTTTGCCTGTAGTCCCAGCTACTTGGGAGGCTGAGGTGGGAGGATTGCTTGAGGCCAAAAGTTTGAGAACAGCCTGGGCAATGTAGCAAGACTCTGTCTCTTTGAAAAGATAATTTTCAGTGGATACTTTACTGGTAAGTGGCAGATTACGGTGCCGCTGAGACTGAGAAGGAAACACTAAGCTCTTTGCAGTTCTCTAAGCCAAGTTGCTTCATGTCTGTTCTCTATGTGCTCTCCCTGCTTGGGCTATATCCCCCATCCCTGGCAGGAGCTATCCATCCTTCAGGAAGCTGCAACATGTTCTGAGCTCTTGCCCTGCAAGAACTGACTGTGGACATCTTCCTTGAAAGCCTCTGGCATATTTTTCCCCTCAAAAATTCCTCAAAGGTAGGATGTTAGTATCCATCCCATCTAGAGCAATGCAGAGCAAAGTGGAACTTACATAATAAATGCTTAGGGATGAAAGAGAACATAAATAAAGGAAAGAAGAAGAAAAGTAGGAGGGAAGACTCAAAAAAAGGTCAACATATATTGGAAGGAGGGGGATAGAGATGGAAAAAGAGCCATTTTACAGATTTTGAACTACATAGAAATATGTCTTTTCTTTTTTTTTTTTTTTTTTTAGAGACAAGGTCTCGTCAGGTTGCCCGAGCTGGTCTGGAACTTGTGGGCTCAGGCAGTCCACTTGCCTCGACCTTCCAAAGTGCTAGGATTACAGGCTGAGCCACTGAGCCCAGCTAGAAATATGTCTTTTCTTTTCTTTTTCTTTTTGAGTTGGAGTCTCACTCTGTTGCCCAGGCTGGAATGCAGTGGCACGCTCACAGCCACCACAGCCTCGACCTGCTAGGCTCAAGCAACCCTTCTACCTCAGGTTTCCAAGTAGCTAGAACTACAGGTGCGTGCCACCATACCCGGCACTTTTTTTTTTTTTTTTTTTTTTTTTAGAGATGAGGTCTCACCAATTTGCCCAGGCTGATCTTGAACCCCTGGTCTCAGGCAATCCTCTCGCCTTGGCCTCCCAAAGTGCTGGGATTACAGGCTTGAGCCACCACGCCTGGCCCGAAATATGTCTTTCATATCCTGTGTGGTAGATTAAGGTTATCACTTCTAACTTGCGGTCATTTGGGTTCTTACTTTATCTTCCATCCAGACCATAATTCCTCTGAAGGGCAGGTGCCCTGCCTAAGGAAGGTATTAGAGAAGGGTTTCCTTTGTTCTTCTCAGCGTACTTACTTCTTACCCAAGCATTGTAATGGGGGTGGAGGACCATGTTTGAACTTTAGAGGACTCTAGCCCCAAACGGGATCACTCTAACTCAGGGAACCTACTGTCTGGGCTGTGGTGTGGAAGTTAATATTACTGCTCTAGGACCAGGATCAGAGCTTCCTTACCAATGATCCAGACCTTCAACCAAGCATTTACCTAACATTTAAGATTCTTTTTTAGGCCAAAATTTATTCAGGGAGTTTAGTTTGACTGTAGAACTGTCCTACAAGGCAAAATGGCTTGCTTAAATTGGCCTTTGATCATATTGCAAGGATTGATAGAACTAAATGGTGATCAAGGAGAAATACAAAGCAGAGGAGAATGACAGTGGTGAGAGTCATGACCCCGATTTTAGTTTTCAGGTGTGGGGATCACTGCATAAGGAGGCATCCCTAGTTTCAAAAGATTTTGTTTCCCCTCTACAGAAAGGAGGCTAAAGAATTTTTAAAACTGCCAGACATGGTGGCTCACACTTGTAATCCCAGCACTTTAGGATGCTGAGGCAAGAGAATTGCCTGAGCCCAGGAGTTCGAGACCAGCCTGAGCAACTTGACAAGATCTTGTCTCTACAATAAACCAAAAATTAGCTGGGTATGGTGGCGCATGCCTGTAGTTCCAGCTACTTGGAAGGCTGAGGTGGAAGGATCGCCTAAGCCTAGCAGGTTGAGGCTGTGGTAGCTGTGAGCGTACCACTGCACTTCAACGAGAGTGAGACCCTGTCTCAAAAAAGAGGTCAGGCGCGATGGCTCAAGCCTGTAATCCCAGCACTTAGGGAGGCTGAGGCTAGAGATTGCCTGAGCTCAGGGGTTCAAGACCAGCCTGGGCAACTTGGTGAGACCTCATCTCTCCGGTAAATCAAAAAATAAGCCGGGCATGGTAGCGCTCGCCTGTAGTTCCAGTTACTTGGAAGGCTGAGGCGGAAGGATTGCCTGAGCCCAGCAGGTCAGGCTGCTGTGGCCGTGAGCCTGCCACTGCATTCCAGCCTGGGCAACAGAGTGAGACTCTGACTCAAAAAATAAAACAAAATAAAGCTAAAAATATAGTTCCCTTCTATGAGGGCACATTTTCTACTTAAAATTGCAATATGGTATCCTGAATTGAATCTTGGAACAGAAAAAAGGGGTTAATGGAAAAACTGGTGAAATCTGAAGTCTAGGGTTTATTTACTACAATGTACCAATATCGATTTCTCATTTTGACAAATATTCCATGGTTATGTAAAATGTTAACTTTAGAGAAAACTGAGCAAGGGATATAATATACGAGAAATCTCTGTACTATCTCTTCAACTTTTCTGTAAATTTAAAATTATTCCAAAGTAAGTTTATTTGAAAATATCAGCCTTCTGCTTTCATTTCAGCCGCAGTGTTATTGTTGGTGCAGGCTACATTGCTGTGGAGATAGCAGGAATCCTTTCAGCCCTGGGTTCTAAGACATCACTGATGATACGACATGACAAGGTAAATTCTACCCTCTCCCCTTCCCTTTCCTTGATGTTAATTGTTTAAAATGTCAG
>CAUYQG010044561.1:0-15629 GCA_963574415.1 Tarsius wallacei | reverse complement strand
CAGACTGGAGTGCAGTGGCCGCTCCCGGCCACCGCAGCCTCGACCTGCTGGGCTCCGGCGATCCTTCCGCCTCAGCCTTCCGAGTAGCCGGAACTACAGGCGCGCACTACCATGCCCGGCTAATTTTTTGATTTATTGTAGGGATGAGGTCTCACGAAGTTGCCCAGGCGCGTCTCGAACCCACGGACTCAGGCAATCCAGTCACCTCAGCCTCCCAAGGTGCGGGATTACAGGCTGAGCCACCGAACCCGGCTGAACCTAGACTTTTAAATTCTGTGAATCAGGAAATTATTTTTGTTTCCTTAAAATCAGTTGAGTTGAGCTTCTGTCCCTTGTAAACATAAAGGTCCTAGCTGAAGTATTAATAAAACCCTTGGGGAAATACTTCTGACTTTCAGCAACGTCAAGTTTTCTCTTTTAGGGGATGGGAATCTGATATGTTGGAATCTTGAACCATGCAAATAATAACTATTACAACCTCGGCAACATCTACCATTTATTGAGTGCTTCCATATATTACATCATGAACCACATTCCTAGGCACTAGTATTAATCTCATTTTGTAAATGAAGAAATTGAGGCTCAGAGAAGTTAAGCAACTCTCCCAAGGCCACATAGCTGCTAAGTGACTTAACAACCAAGCTCAGGTTTGTCTGTCTTCTGACTCTGCATGGTCAGCCTCAACTTTCCATTCCCTCTTGCCTTAGGAATTGGAAGTTCCCTACTGGATGGACAGAGATATGAGTTGAACTTTGCTAAATACCTATGGAACGTCTGTAGTGTCAGTTCATTACCAAGGTGTTAGGAAAGGTCAACAAACAGACGAGAGAAAGGTCATGCTCTCACTCTGTGCTTTTCCCTAGGCAAATCTACTGAAGCACCAGTCTTATGTGTTCGGAGAGTGGCCTGTTACCAGATACTCTCTCCATCTCAGAGTTTCTGTATACTTCTTATTTCCTGCCATGAGTGGAACCTCCATTATGAGGGCCGTAACAAAGTCTGCCCATCAAATATGTACACATAAACTCCCTGTCTCTTGAGCCCCCAGAATCTAGACTATCAGGTGTACTTATCCAAATATCTTCAAAAGCTTTGAAACATTAACCCCATTTGCTCCCAAGTCCTGGGTAACCACATGCAAAAAGAGGGGAAAAGGGCCCTGTCTTGTGACTTTTTAAGATTGAAGCTCTTGATAGCATTGAGTGGTGCTCAGCCATTGAGGGGCTAACAACCATTTAACTGAGCGGCTGCCCCAGCAGATGAAGAGTTAAACACTAGGTTGTATACCCAAATCAGCACTTGCAATCAGAGATGTTAAAACCATTCCAGTCTTCCAAAAAAAAATTTTTTTTCTCAGTGGAGTCAGTGCTAATGGTCTGCTAATAGTTTTAATGGCTTCTTCTACTCCTCAGTTTGGTTTTAGCTACCTGTTTCTTGAGCTGTGCTTAAGCAAGGGGCGAGATAGGGCATGGGACGGGGTGGCCCTGGGAAAAATGAGGTCCAGCTGGTCTCTCAGAGAATGCCACATGGTTCTCTGAGACCTAGAGATTGAAGAAAAGGGTCTGGGATCCCCCATGTTTGCTCTAAGCTTAGTCAAAGCCAACCTGAGAAAATCCTCTGGCTTCCTCTAGAAGTACTTCAGAGGAGTGCATTGTAGAGGAATCCAAAGCCTGGGTTAGAGTTCCATCTATGCTTGCTAGCTGGCCTTAGACTAGTCATTTCGTTCCCCGAGCCTTGGTTTCCCCATCTATTGCGAATGATGGATTGTTGGCAGATCCATGGTTCCAAACAGCCATCCTTAGAGCGTCTATGTGAGAGTCACCTGGGCAGAGGGTCTTTCAAGGCAGATTCCCAGATCCCAGCCTTAGTAAATCAGAATCTACATCCCAAGGCCTATAAATCTGTTCTTTTCAGAAGCTTCCGCAGGGGATTCCTAAGAAAGCTAGAATAGCTTATGACCCCCTCCAGCCTTGGCATTCTCTGAGAGTAGTTTGGGGACAGATCTGGGGTTTTTTCTGTTTTCTGTTGAAAAAGAGACAGTTCTTTTGTTGACTTCTTGGCTCTCTGTCTCACTTACTCCGGATCAGACTCCTCCCTACTTTCCCAGCTTCAGCCACCTTCACACAGAAAACATTATGGGTGTCCCGGAGGGGAATAAAAGCAAGGAAGTCCAGTGTTTTGGCTCAAAGAGAGAACTTTGCCTTCGGTTCTTACACTGTGATTGTTTTATGGGCCCTTAGCAAAACATAACGCGAGTCAACTTTCTTCAACCAAGCTACAGGAAAACTATGCTGGAGAATTGATAGCCCTCCAGTCTATAACCCAAAGAAGAACTAAATGAAAAACCCCATTTCCAGGCTGTTAACCGCAAATGGCACCACCCGTAAACATTTATTGGACACTTACTCTGGGCCAGAAACTTTACATGGATTATTCCTTTCAACCTCCCCATCCCAAGAGGTCGATGCTATTATTTTTAACCCCCATTTTACATTTGAGGAAATCGGGGTACACACAGGCTAAGCCAGGTTCCCTAGCTAGTAAGTGTGGGAGCTATGATTACAAGCCCAAACAGACCACGACACAACGCTTTGCGTGCCAAGAGATAGGCCATGCATTGTCCAGAAACGTTCAGGGGGTGCAGACTTCAGTTTTCAATTCCCCTTTTCTAAGAAGTGTTGTCCAAATAAAATAAACGGAACTCGTAATAGCTCATTGTGCTGTTGACCCTGCCATCTCGCACGTCCGGCATTCTGCTATCCCACCTGGCAGCTGCTCCCTTCACTAAAGGGAGCTGGGGAAATTAGCAACGGAATATTTTTTTCTAATCATGGAAAGGGATTGTTTAGACTGACCCCAGGGCTGTAACATGGCATAATAGAGTGACAGGTTGAGAGCAATTTTGCCAGGCCAAGAAAGGACTGATTTCACGATGATTTTGGTAATTCTGCTACCCACCATGTTTAACATAATGCCGAGATTTATGGTGTCATGGGAACTAGGTGGGATTTGATCACTCTTGGCTTCAGTTTACCACTGATCAGCACACATGCCAGGTTTATTTAGCACATTGTTTTGGTGCAAAGTCTGAAATGGGGGGGAGCAAAGTGTGCTGGGCTGAGAACCCAGGCCTTTGTTCTCTATGGGAATGAGGGCAACTGCCTTCAACCATCTGAATCTTAGTTTGTCCGTCTGTGCAATAGGATGGTTGGATTGGAAGACCCTCGATCTCCTTTTCAACTTTAGTATTTGATTCATTTTCATTCAATTCTATTCAACCAGCTGTCACAGAGCAGCTGCTTAATGCTAGGCTTTTTGCTGAGGGCCTGGAGATGCAGTGAAGAACAACAATATCTGTCTACCGGTTTGTAGACAGATGTTGGATAGGCCAAGAGGATGGGACATGGAGTAAGGAACCCACTTCTGTGTTGTCCAGCTGGGTGACTTTGGGCAAGCCACTCTTCCTCTGTGAGCTGGTCCTTCATTTTATGAGGCTCATGGAAATAAGTTTCTCAAAGTGTGGTCAGATGACTTTCTGGTTCAGCAAACCCTGGGGATGTTTGTTAGCAATTCAAATCCCTGGATCCCAGCCCAGACCTGCTGAATCAGAATCTCTTGGGGATGGGGGATATGCATTTCAACAACTACCCCAAAGTGATTTTTAAACATATTGACATCAGATAATGTGTTAAATTGTCTCACAGTTTTTGAGCTGGGGCTCCATGAATACTCGATGACTATTAAGAATGAATGTACTGGAAAACCCACGTTTTCCACCATACTCCACTCCATTGCGCCTCTGTAAGATTTCTGTTGGTTTAAAAACATTTGTGTGTATGCAAGTGTGTGAGTTTTTTTTAGTACCCCGCAGATATACATATATTAAAGTTTTATTACTGAAGGTGTATTATGTGTCAGCTATTTCACTTATGTTGTCTCATTTAATTCTCACAATCACCTGATGAGCTAAGTATTATTTTAAAGTAAGGAATATGAGCTTCAGAGAAGTTAAATAGCTCGCTTGGTATCACGCATTTGATAAGGATAGAGCTGGGATGTGAAACCAGGTCCCTGTGACTCCAAAGCCTATTTAATAGATTGATTCCAGTTCTTTCTTAACTGGGGCTATCATGATGACCATCTCCAGGTGGCACTATTCACATGGACTACAACAGTGACCGTGGAGTGGTACCGTAAGGGGGTCCTGCTACCATTGCACAACCCTCTATGCCTTTTGTTGGTGTTCTTCTCTCCAATACTTCCTTTAGTTCTTAGCTCTAATCTCTTTATTTCTGGATAGCCTCATCTTGCAATCCAGTCCTGGCAAAGCAACTGTAGTGCTTATGGGGAATAGACTGAGAATTACCCCAGGCTCCTACTCAGCTTTTTTTGAAGGGGGCATTCCAACTCTTTTGTCCCAGTTATTTATTGCTGCATAACACTCTGCCCCAAACTTAGTGGCTTAAGACAACATCTGTTTTTATTGTAACTCATGATGTTGTGGGTTAAGAATTTGGGCAGGGCTCAGCTAGGTGATTCTTCTGTTCCATGAAGCATTATCAGAGGCCACTGGGCCAGATCTAGAGCAGAGTTCAGCAATCTATGGTCTTTAGGTAAAATTTGACCTGACATTTGTTTTTGTAAATAAAGTTTTACAGAAGCAGCCACCCTCATTTATTGATATATCATCTGTGGCTGCTTTCATGCTAGAACAACAGAGTCAATGAGTTGTGTCAGAGACTGTAATGTCTTCAAAAGTTCAAATATTTACTAGTTGGCCTTTTACAGATGTACTTTTCTGACTCCTGGTGCCCTCTAGGGTTTTATAGGTCCTGGCTAGAAGCTGGCTCAGCTAAGACTTAACTGGGCTACTTACAGGTGGTTTCTCCTCATCATAGAGACCCCAGTGTACTTGAATTTCTTTCATGGAAGCTGGAGGCTTATAGAAAGAACATTCTTTCTAAAGGCCCAGGCAGAACTTAAAAGTCCTCTTATGACCTAGTCTCAAAAGTTTGAGAATGCCCCTTCTGCTGTATTCTATTTGTCAAATGAGTCACTAAAATCAGTTCAGATTCTGGAAAGAAATTAAGTTGTATTTCTCAATGGGAGAAGCAGCAAAGAATTTTATGACCATCTTTAATCTACCACACCTCATTTTTGAAAATCTTTCTAAAATAGTTGCATTTTCTTTCTTGGTCAGTAATAATCAAAATTGAAATCTTCCTTTGATGATTAAGTATCTAGGGGAGCACTTGGGGGTCAGCATTTATTCAGCCAATATTTATTGTACTCTTCCTAAGTGCCATGTACTCTGCTAGACACTGAGGATGCAATAGCAAACAAAGGAACAAGACCCCTGACCTCATGAAATTCACAGTCTAGCAAACGTAGATGAAAGAAATACAGAAATGAAGTTGAAATGTCCTGGAAAGAAAATTCAACATGTCTTAAGCTACCCTTCTGACTAAATTTCTGAGTTTAGCTTCATTTATTTTTTAATCTTTAATTTTTCACTTTTTCCTAAAAGTGAAGTAGAAGAAAGAAATTCCAGTTAACAAAAGGCTTCAAATAGTCCAAACTTGGATTAAGTGCCTTTTATTTTTCCATGGTATTCATGTGTAGATCATATTTGCCATTCACATACTTTAAAATTTACCCTCATTTCACTCTCATTTTTAATTCTACCAAATAGATTCTAAATTGTCTCCACTTGTATTCTAAGTTCCATGGTGGTGGCGGCCATGCTCTTATTTCTCAAAGTACATTAATCATGACTCTGAATTAGCAGTGGTTCAATCAGTGGTGTTGTACCCACATAGCTGCAAGCAAAAATACTTTCCAAATTCCAAAGCTCAGCTCCAAGCATCTAATTGATGCTCTATGGTTGTTCATTGTCACAGGCTTTAACATGAAAGGTTCTCCATGTACCTGTTTGACTCACAGGTATTTCCTGACAGTCCTGACCTGTTGGCCTGCTGGACGCTGATGTTCCCATGTCGCACCCGATGCCTCAGTGGTCAGGATCTCAGGGAGAATAGAGGCTTTATTTGTCTTTTCCCACATTGATCACATTCCATCAAATCTCTTTCCCCTGGACCCTTCGATGCTGGATATCAATGGTTTCATTGTAGTACTAAGCTCTCATTATCTGCAAATTCCTTTCTGCTCACCTTCCTTTTATCCCCCTTATTTCTGAGAGTGGAAGTTTCTTTGTGTGTGTGTTTTTTCAATGACTCTATCTATATATCTCTACATTTTTTTAAAAAAATGGAGTATGTCATGCCCGGATAGTGGCATTCATTTTTTTCTTTTTCTTTTCTTTTTCTTTTACAACTTAAAGAGGAAATATGTATATATGCTTTTTACTAACTTTACAAAGGTATAATTGACATAGAAAAGGCTGTACATATCTAATATACACAGCTTGATGAATTTGGAGGTAAGTATGTGAAACCATCACCACTATCTACCAATAACCATATTCATCATCTGTCGAAGTTTTCTCTCACCCTCTTTATTATTTTATTTTATTTTTTATCTTTCTTTTTTATATTTTATTTTAAAGATGTGGGGTGCAAATCGAGATTAAGTATACAAGTGGACATGTCATACAGGTAAAGCTTGGGCCTCCCTTTGGTCCCCACTTTGCCTGGCTTGGGATCAGGTACCCTTTTTTTTCCCTTTTAATTTTTATTTTAAAATTGTGGGATACAATTTAGGGTGAGGTATACAAATATTCATTGTGCAGGTACCCTTGTTGATGAGGTGTGTCCCCCCTACCCCAGGCAGATATCGACTACTGTCAATCCCACCTTCCCCCCTGACCCCTGAAGTTTCCCGCTACTGTCAATCCTTTTCTTATAGTATTATGGTAGTTGTTCAAGTTTCACTTATGAGTGAGAACATGTTATACTCAGCTCTTTGTTTCTGTGAGAGATCATTCAGTATTATAAACTCTAACTCCATCCAGGTTGCTGCGAAGTTCATGATTTTGTTCTTCTTTATGGCTGCGTAATGTTCCATTGTGTATAGGTACCACAGTTTTTTTAATCCAGTTCTCTTTTGATGGACAGCATGGTTGGCTCCATGTTCTTGCTATTGTGAATAATGCTGCGATAAACATACGTGTGCAGGTATCTTTTTCATAGAGTGATTTGAGTTCTTCTGGGTATATCCCAGTAGGGGGATTGTGGGGTCAGGTACCCCTTTTGATGTTAGGTTCTCCCCTACTCCCCTACCTGGAAGTATCCTGCTACTGTCAATCCCTTTCTTATAGTATTATGGTAAATGTTTAGGGTCCACTTATGAGTGAGAACATGTGGTACTCAGTTCTTTGTTTCTGTGGTAGATCACTATGTATGATAGACTCTAGTCCATCCAAGTTGCTGTGAAGTCCATATGTTTGTCCTTCTTTGTGGCTGCATAATATTCCATCGTATATATGTACCACATTTTCTGCTCTCTTTATAATTATTTTTTTCTAAGAACACTTAAAATAAGCATTTGTTCTTACCAAATTTTAAAATATGCAATACAGTATTTTTAACATAGGCACTGTGCTGAACAGCAGATCTTTAAGACTTACCCATCTTGCATACCTGAAACTTTATACCCTTTAATAATAATCACCTTGCCATTTCTGTCTCCCCCAGCTTGAACAACCATCATTCAAACAAGTAGGACAACGTAGCGTTTGTCCTTCTGTGTCTTGCTTATTTTACTATACATCCTACAGGTTCATTCATGTTATTGCAAATGCAGGATTGTCTTTTTTTGCAAGACGAAATAATATTCCACTGTATGGGCGTACCACATTTTCTTTATCCATTCATCCATTTACAGACACTAGGTTGATTCCATATCTTGGCTATTGAGACTAATGCTGCAGTGGACATGGGAGTGCAGATAGCTCTTTAAGGTACCGATTTCATTTCCTCTGGATTCATCCCTGGAAGTGGGTTTACAGGATCCCATGGTGGTTTTTACGTTTTTGAGCAACTTTTACCCTAATTTCCATAGTGGCCCCACTAATTTGCATTCCCACTAACAATGTAAGAGGGTTTTCTTTCCTTCATATTTTCACCCACGCTTATTATCTTGTGAGTGTGTTTGTGTGTACGTGCGTGTTTGGTGTTTGGTAATAGCTTGTAACAGGTGTGAGGTACTGTCTCACTGTGGTTTTGATGTGCGTTTCTCTGATGATTAGTAATGTTGAGCACTTTTTTAGTACCTACTGGCATAAAAAATGAAATTGAAAAATGTCTGCTATTGTGAACAGTGCTGTGATAAACATACGTGTGCAGGTATCTTTTTTATAGAATGATTTGAGTTTTTCAGGGTATATTCCCAGTAGGGTGATTGCAGAGTCATATGGGAGGTCAATACTTAGAGCTTTTAGGAAGCACCACACTGTTTTCTACAGAGGTTGCACTAGTTTGCACTCCCACCAACAATGTAGGAGTGTTCCCTTTTCGCCACACCCTCTCCAGCAACTGTTAACTGTACCCCACAATATCAAAATAAAAAATATTGATATATATTAAAAAAGATAACCATATTACATGGCTTTGGCTTTACCAATAAAACATAAAAATAATTTAAAAAAAAAGATAAAAAAAGAAAAATGTCTGTTCAGATCCTTTGCCCACTTTTAAGTCAGCTGATTTGATTTCTTGCTTCCTTCCTTCTTTCTTCCCTTCCTTCCTTCCTTCCTTTCTTTTTGCAATTCAGTGTAAAAGTTTCTTATATATTAATATTTCTGGATATTAACCTTTATCTTATATATGGCTTACAAATATTTTCTCCAATTCTATAGGTTGCCTTTTCATTTTGTGGATTGCTTCTTTTGTTGTACAGAAGCCTCTTAGTTTGGTGTAGACACACCTATTTTTGCTTTTGTTGCTTTTGCTTTTGTACAGGAGGCTGCATTGTACTTGAATCTTCTCAGTGAATGCTCATAGCAACCATATGTGTTTTTATTTTATTTATTTTTTAGATACAGGGTTGTGCTCTGTTCTCTAGGCTGGAGTGCAGTGGCGTGATCATAGCACACTACAGTCTCAATCTCCTGGCTTCAAGGGATCCTTCTGCCTTAGCTTCGCAAGCAGCTGGGACTACAAATGCCTGCCACTACACCCAGCTAATTTTTAATTTTTTTTGTGGAGATGGAGTCTGGCTACGTTGCCCAGGATGGGCTCAAACTCCTGGGCTCAAGTGATCCTCCTACCTTAGCCTCCTTACAGATATGAGTTACAGGGTTTGGTCAACCCTATGTGTTAACCCCATGATCAAGTGCTTATTCTCCAAAGTCACAGAGCATAGAAGCCCTTTCTTGGTTCTGCCATTTGCTCTGTGACTTTGGACACATTATTTTATCTTTGAGCCTTGATTTTCTATAAGATGGGATAATATTACAGAGCTCAAAGATTTGTTGTGAGAATTAAGTGAGCTAAAAGCACATAATAAACATCCAACAGATGTAACCTACAATTATTACTTACCACTTCTCTTCTCAGTTTGCAGAAAATCCCACTGGTTCAGAAAGGTTAAGTAACTAACTCAAAGTCACACAGCTAGCAAAGGCAGAGCAGAACTTTAGCACAGTTCAGTGTGACTTTAGTCTGTTTTTTCCCTTGATGTTGCACCAGCTGCTATCACTTCATAATGCACACATGGCCTTTGGCGGTATGCAGAGCATCGCATTATAGACGTAACAGCACTCCTGTTTTTTTTCCTTTGTTATTTTATTTTCTGTCCGGCAACCTTCTTCCTTCTAGATGACCTTTATTCTATCTGGTGATTCTTCTAGATGGAGCAAAGCAAAACAAAACAAAAACAACACACACACACACAAGTAAACTAAACAGGGTCCACATTTGCAATCAAGAAAACACTTCACAGATGTCCTCAACTTGGAACGAGTGCAAAAATCAAAACAGATAAACAATTCTTGGCTAATATTGCCCAAGACTTGGAAAGCCAAGATGCTTCCTTGAGAACCAGGATGGACTGATCAGCCTCATTTCTGTCCACAAAAGTAGCCCCATGTGCAAGGTTTCAGTCAAGCTGGAAGACCCTCTTTGGAATCCCTACATGTGTGTGTCTGTGGGTGAGAACTGAGAACATCTTAGGTCACAAAATGTGGCAGTTGTGTTTTTTGAGACATATGCATGGTTAACAGGATTCATCATGACTAACTGGGTACCATCAACCTCATTTGTTGAGGCCTGCAATCTATGGAAAGTATTGAACTGAATAGCCTTGGGTTCTATTTTGAAAATGCATTTTTTTCCATTTTTGAATTCAAACCAAATGTACATTGAAAGAACTGGCTCAGATGAGAGAAAATAGCCCATCATTTCAAAGCCCACCAGCTGAGACTTTGACTCCTACCCCCACCTCTCTGTATCCTTCTCACTCACTGCCTCATTAATCCTCATCACAAACTGACAAAGTCAGCACCCCATTTTAAGAGTAAGAAAGGGAAAGTCCAAGGATATATCGCTTTAAGGCATTGCAGAAAAGAATATGGTCCCAAATGCCTTGCTTATAAGATAATATCAAGCACTATGGTCTTTTATGAAGTAACAGGCTCTCTACTTGGATGTATAGTAGCTGTGAAGCGGTAGTTAGATAAAAATTGTGTTGTCAAGTTCATGGCTCTGAAGGTCTAGCAGACTTAGGTTTAGCACCAGTCTCAGCTCTGTGTCCTTGAGCAACTGCTTAATTTTTCTGATCCTCAGTTTCCTCTTCTGTGAAACACCATCAGTAACAATTCTTGCCTCCTAGGATTGTTGTGAGGTGTGAGATTATTTACTTAAAGTGCTTAGCATCATGTTTATAGGAAATTCCCAGTGAAATATATCTATTCATAGCATTGGAAAGATATAATTGGCAGGGTTATTAGAAAATCACCATAATAACTTTATCTAAAGGAATTAGAAGTTGACCTTCCATATGATCCAGCAATCTCCCTCCTGGGAAAATACCCAGAGGGACACAAATCATTCTTCAAAAAAGACACTTGCACATGCTTGTTAATGATGCACAGTTCACAGCAGCAAAAGCCTGGAACCAACACTACTGCCCACTGGAAGTAGACTGGATAAAGAAAATATGATACATATACACAATGGAATATTGCATAGCCATAAAGAATGACAAAATCATGGACTTCTCAGCAAATTGGATGGAAATAGAGATAATCATTCTTAGCAATCTCTCACAAGAACAACTGAATACCACATATTCTCACTCTTAAGTGGGACCTGAATATTAATCACAACAGCACAAGGGAGGGATCAGCAGTCATGGGACACTGCTAGGAGAAGGGGCGGGGGAGAGGGCACGTAACAACACAAAGGGTACCTGACCTAGACCAGGGGAACTGAAGACCAGCTGGAGGCCAAAACTTCACCTGCACATACATTACTTATGTATCCAATCCTGACTTGTACCCCACATCTTTATAATAAAGTAAACTTTAAAAAAAGGAACACTACAAGCCAAAAAAAAGGGAAACACAATCACTGTAATAACTATGATTAACAATACCAATTTATTAATAACCTCATATTTGTATGACGCTTTATGACTTCAATGCTCACCTGTCCCAGCAAGTACAGGGGACCAATGGATCAATTTTATTTCACCTAAGTGCCATACCTGGCCAGAAGGTCAAGGGACCCAATGTCTGGCCTATGTTTTATGATAACAAAATAATACTAGTGGCAGAGAATCACTTAAGTTCTGTGGTGGGCTATAAGAATAAAAACTCATGTGAGACTCTGGAATAATGCCTATTTCAATTCTTTTATGAAGGATACCTCAACTTAGTTGGGGATTAAAAGATACTTTTCTCTCTGGATAATTTATACTTACTTGGCTTGATGTACTAAATTTTGGTAGAGTGCATAAGACAAAGATTGCCCAAAACCACGATAGGGTTTCTCTGAAGTACAGTAAGGAGTCACTTATTGACTTTACTCCCATCTACAGTGGTTTAAAGCACACAGTGAAATGCACTCTTGCAAACATCAAACAGCTGCTCCAAAAATACAGGCTGAAAAAAATCCCATCATCCCGTATTTCAGCCACAACAAACAAGAGTTTATGAGAAGCCACGATAGATTTGAGAGACACGGGAACATTCTTTAGTGTCTAATGTCAATTGACAATCAGCAGGAGAACCACAATAAACACGCAGCTGCAGGCATGGCAGAAAAATTACAGACCCACACCATATGGTGAAGCAGTGACTGCTGTTGGCCAACAAACCACCTACAGTCCCCTTGACCTTACATACTAATGTCCAGGCCCAGTCATGTGGCTGAAAGGCTGCCATTGACCCTGCTGAAATCCCACCATCTCTCCAACATCCCAGAAGGTCAGAAACCTCACCCACTGGTAATAGACAGACTTCGTTGAATCTCAGCCATTAACCACCTTACCATTCCCTCCAGATCACCTAAAATATATTTCTCAACTCTGTTTCACAATGTGCTAGTCCCAAGAGATGGTCCTTGACAAACTGGTTCTGTAAAAGAAGACTAGAAATACAACCTATTGCTGTTCCCACTTGAAGTTTGTCACTCACCAGGACCCCAGGTGCTGTATAATTTCCTGCTCTGTTAGTCTTAGCACATCACCTGTATTCAGAGCAGCAGGAAGGAGAAAGGCAGAAGGAAGACCCCTTTCCTCTATGCAAACGTCCTAGAAATAACATACAACACTTTCATGTAAACTTTATTGATGGAAACTTAGTCTGATGGCTTCTCTTGGCTATAAAGGGACTGAGGGACTAAGGGTTTTAGCTAGGACATAACAGCACTGCTAAAAGTCATGGTTGTGATGCTAAGAAAGAGGAGAAGAGTTGTGGGAGGGGGCATCTAGCACCTCGCTCTCCCACCACAATTCACTCTCACTAAACATTGGACCAAATAATGGCTGACATTTAACATTTATTGGCCGTGTATGATGTACTAGGCACTGTGGTAAACACGCTGCATCTCTTATTTTGTTAGTCTTGGAAACAACCCTTTGAAATCAGTACTCCCAATTTACAGGCGAGGAAACCAAGGTTTAAAAAGGTTAAGTGACCAGCACAGAAAAAGTCTGATTTCATCTTGGTTTTGCAAAAAAACAGAATGAGAAAAAAATCCTCCTAACAACATATTAGACTCTTTTATAATTCAGCATCTGTGTAACAGGCTTTTCCTCTGTCTTTACCTTATTATTTGCCTAGCAGGCTTCTACTCACTCATCAAAACCTATCACGAATGTCTCATTTTCTCTGAAGTCTTTTGTAATCCTCCAGCTGCTGTGATGTGACACCACTTATTCATTCATTCATTCTTTCAACAATCATTTGCTGACTTTTCTCACGTGTTAGTTGCTGTACTAGGGTATACAGCAGAAGCCAAACACATGCTTTATGCAATGTTTGTATTCCTCTTATATAACTCAGAGAAGCACTGTCCAACAGAACTTTCTGCAGTGATAAAAATGTTCTTTATCAATGCTGTTCAACATGGTAGACCCCAGGCCCTGTGGCTGTTGAACACTTGAAGTGTGCCTGCTGTAACTTAAATATGCTGATGAATGCAAATTCAGATTTTAAAATGGACATGATTCAGCTATTCGAAGACTTTTCAGGTGCGTTCGGAACGACTTTGCTGTTGAGTGTCATCTTTTTGCTTGTAGATTTTATGTTATGAACATTGATTAGAACTTTTTAATAGAAACTTAGCATGCACATAAAATGTGTTATTGACATAAAATATACATCGGATGTGAAGCCTTGGGATGAAAAAGGAGTGTAAAATCTCTCATTGATGGTTTTTATGTTGATCGCATGATGCAAGAATATCTTAGATGTAACGACTTAAGTATGTTATTAAAGCTAACTTCCTTTATTGCTTCTCACTTTTAAAAATGTGATTGCTAGACTGTTTAAAATTACAAACGTGACCTTCCTTAGATTTCTACCGGATAGCACAGAGCTGCAGTGTAGTAAGTCGCTACAGAAAGACCATTTTACAAGTCTGTTCTTTCTGCTGAAGATGAGGTAGCAGTTAATTATCCTTAGTTTTAGCATCAACCTCACACATACCAGGTTCTTACTTAATGGCAGTTGGATGAACAAATGAATCTATCAGCATAACTTGAATATTTTCCCTTTCTGGGCTTTACCACGGTTGCTGAAATCTTCCAAATCATGTGAGAGGCTCCCCAGATAGTTCACATTTTGTCAGAGATTCCATGGTTTATGACCTGGAATATATTTCTTATGTTGTTCCCCCAGGCAAGATCTCAAGTTGACATCAACCTAGAAATAAGGAGGGAAGGAATACTCTCTTTTGCTTCATTATCCATTCAACAGACAGTAATTGAATCCCTAGTAAATGGCCAGTATGTTCTAGAAGAGTTGGATTCAGTGATGGTCAAGCCAGACACAGTTCCTACCCTCCCGGGGCTTACCTTCTGTTGGGAGAGCCCACAAACAACAAAGGACACACAGACCCTCTAATTCAGAAATGACTCTGCTGACTTTCCTTTCCCATCATCTTTCATGTGTTTTCTTCATGGAGATTGTTTTTTTCTTTTGTTGTCTCCCTGTTCTTCTCAGGTGAGGTTTGGGAGAACCAAGGGAAAAATGTGTGATGGAGTCTTTGTTGCCACATAGACGAGCTCCTGGGGGAACCCAGGAGAGGAAGCTGCATGCCAGGCCCCAGAGTTAGGCCATTCGGCCCAACACTTCTGTGACTTCTCCATTTCAGGTTCTTGACAGACAATCAAGATTAGTCACCAGGAGATTTGTCTGTGGTTCTTTAAAGAAGCATATAATTACAACGCTTGATACTTAAGGGGTGTCTTTTATTTCAAGCTCTTTCAGCACCTAAGGAGTTCTAACACCATAACCTTGGCAGTTTTTCACCATGTTACTTATTTATTAATTCATTCAATTGTAAAAGGATCTACTGGGACATATTTTTTTTAAAAAACTGTTGTTTTTTAAAAAAATGTTTATTGGCCGGGCCCGGTGGCTCAGCCTGTAATCCCAGCACTTTGGGAGGCTGAGGCGAGAGGATTACCTGAGCCTGCTAGTCAGAGACCAGCCTGGGCAACTTGGTGAGACCTCGTCTCTACAATAAACTGCAAAAACTACCCAGATGTGGTGGCGTGCGTCTGTAGTTCCAGCTACTTGGAAGGCTGAGGCAGAAGGATCGCCTAAGTCCAGCAGGTGGAGGCTGCGGTGGCTGTGAACGTGCCACTTCACTCCAGCCTGGGCAACAAGAGTGAGACTCCAACTTAAAAAAAAAAAGTTTATCTTCTATTTTATATTCTTCTCCATGCCTTCTGTGACAGTTTGCTAAAACTTTCTTTTTTTAATTGAATTTTTTTTTTTTGAGTTGGAGTCTCACTCTGTCATCCAGACTGGAGTGCAGTGGCCACTCCCGGCCACCGCAGTCTCAACCTACTGGGCTCCAGCGATCCTTCCGCCTCAGCCTTCCGAGTAGCCGGAATTACAGGCATGCGCTACCATGCCCGGCTGATTTTTTGATTTATTGTAGAGATGAGGTCTCGCCAAGTTGCCCAGGCGGGTCTCGAACCCGCGGGCTCAGGCAATC
>CAUYQG010044559.1:0-14552 GCA_963574415.1 Tarsius wallacei | reverse complement strand
TAATGGGTGTGGCCGTTTGTTTTCCACTGCACCCCCGCCTGGGTTACACAATGACAACCCAAAAAAAAAAAAAAAAAAAAAAAAAAAATTAACATGGCATCTGAATGCAAGTTGAATTCCTACTGCCTGTGAATATATTACAGTAACTGATGTGTGAGGTGATGATGGAAATGACAAAAGAACATATCTTGGCAGTGTCTTGAAGAAATTATGAATTTGGAGATATTGAAAAAGATAGGACTTAAAGTGTTGAGGACTGCCGAAGGGCTGCCCCATTATGAGAAATAAGAAAGTTGGGGAAAGAGAAAGACTTATGTTAGTTTGGCAGAGAAGATGGTACATCATTGAGTTGTAGGTGACATAGAGTTATAGGTGATGGTGTAACCTCTCAGTCAAAGACCTGAGGACAAAGTCCTATCTATGGAGGTAAAGATAGGGGAGCAATTATTGTGGACCTGATTATTAAAACAGAATGGAGAATAGAGGCAAGGACTGAACCTGGGAGGCCTGACATAGTTTAAGTGATAGGCAGTAGCAAAGAGGACATTAAAGAAGAAAGTGCATGGAGGCTGGAGGTGAAGTGGGAGAATGTGGTGGCATAACGCAAGGAGGATTGAGTCCTTGTAGAAGGATGAGATCAGTAGAGTCAAATGACCACAGAGATGAGAATCTAAAAAGTGTATTCATTTGACTAAGAGATCACTAATGTTAGAGCAGTTTTAGTAAAGTGATTAGAGAAAGACATTAGCAAAATAAAGTGTGAGTGGCAAAGTAAAGTAGTAGATATATGCCACTTATTCTGCCATTTGAGCTGTGAAAGAAAGGAGATTAGTATTTTATTTACTGGACCTGTTGAGAATGCATAAATGTTTTTTGTCCAACATAGTGGATGGACCGTTAGTGTTACTGTGGCATAATGAGACAGGAATGCTTATCAGCTACTAGTGGAAGTATAAATTGATTCAGCCTTTCTAGAAAGTAGTTTATTTTATATTTTTTTATTTTATTTTTCAGTTTTTATTATTTTTTTGTAGAGATGACATCTTGCTATGTTGCCCAGGCTGGCCTCGAACTCTGGAGCTTAAGCAGTCCTCCCACCTTGGCCTCCCAAAGTGCTGGGGTTATAGGTGTGAGCCATTGCACTTGGCCTTATTGTATAAAGAACCTTAAAAGGATTCATACACTTTAGCCCTTCACTAATGTCAGGATTTTTTTCTAAGAAAATAATCAGAAATATCATCAATGATTTATGTAGGAAACTGTTTACTGAAATTATAATAGTGAAAAATGGGAACAAAGTATTTTTAATTATAGTTCAGGCTATAGCTGTGTGATGGGTGTTTTACAGCTATCAAAAGTGTTTTTTCTTTTTTCTTTTTTTTTTTTTTTTGAGTCGGGGTCTCACTCAGGGTCACCCAGGCTGGACTGCGCTAGCACACTCCCAGCTACCGCAGCCCCTACCTGCTGCTCTCAGGCAATCCTTCCGCCTCAGCCTTCCAAGTAGCTGGAACTACAGGCGCGCGCTACCATACCCAGCTAATTTCTTGATTTATTGTAGAGATGAGGTCTCACCAAGATACCCAGGCTGTTCTCGAACCCATGGGCTCACGCAGTCCTCTCATCTCAGCCTCCCAAAGTGCTAGGATTATAGGCGTGAGCCACTGTGCCTGGCCAAAAGCTTTTGTTGTTGTTGTTGTTGTTGTTATTATTATTATTATTATTATTATTATTATTATTATTTTAGTCAGAGTCTCATTTTGTTGTCCAGGATGAAGTACAGTGGCATGATCATGGCTCGCCACAACCTTGACCTCCTGGGCTCAGGTGATCCCCCAGCCTCCCAAGTAGCTGGGACTACAAGTGCATGCCACCATACCCAGCTAATTTTTTTGACTTTTTTTTTAAATAGAGCTGCGGTCTCGCTGTGTTGCCTAGACTGGTCTCAGACTTCTGGGCTCAAGCCATCCTCCTGCCTTGTCCTCCCAAAATGCTGAGATTACAGGCATGAGCCACCATGCCCAGTCTATCAAATGTATTTTTAATTAATGTCTTGGAAAGTCTTCATACCTTTTTAAGTTTCCAAGTTTTTTATAAAGAGTAAGTGTTTGGAGTTTCTTGCTTTTGATTTTTAAAGATGGAGAGATAACATTTGGCAGGAAAAAGGCAGTGGAAAATAAGGAATTAGAGGTTGTGAGAAGTTTCGTACAACATCCTTCGGGAGAGGAATCACAGATGGAAGGGCTTATTAGTTGAGAATGAAGGAGCACTAATGTTTTTGGAGCCTACAGGGAAGGATGAGAAAACAGATGGAGATAGGGAATCTTTTTCTGTCACAAAGTCCATGTCAACAGTAAAGGCCTAGAGAGTTTCATATAGCCACTGTTGGGAGTGGGCTGGAATGTTGATGAGAGGAGAAGGGGCGCCAAGGAGTGGCCCATCCCAGTGTGGTTTGACCTCCAGATGCACAGAATTATAAGACTTTTTTGCATACATTCACCCCTCCCAACTTGAAAACTGGCCAGGTTTCAAAAGTTTATTTATAAATCTGGTTTTTGAGCTCTGAAAACCTTTTCCCACAGAAACAGTGTTACATGTGGTAACTGGGGTCTAGCCAGCCACAAAAACTCACTGTCGATCCACCGTGCCCATTTTTCTTCCTGAGCATTTTTCACATCTGCCAGGTCTTCTCCTTTACCACAGCCATCCTATTTCCTTTAGACAACCCACCTGAACTACAGCGTTGTGACACCACTTGACAGAAGGCTTCCATGCCCTTGTCTTTCCCACTCCTGCTGCCTTTACCCTACTTTTGCCTTCATCCAAGGCCTGTCTTGCATTCTGTGTTCAGATTGATCTTCCTAAAACACCACTGTTATTGTCATTTCTCTGCTCAAAACTTCTCTGCCTGTTTGGCAAAGCCTTTTGGGGGGTGTGGCAGAAAAAAAGACTTACTGTGGGAAAGCATTGATAGCCAAAGACCAGAGTGAATTTAACCAATTATCATCACTTATATTCTGAGTCCCAGAATATCAACATGGACCTCATTAACATGAGAGAGTTCAGTTTGTGAGCACTGGTAACCTGGCAGGCAGATCTAGAAGTCAATATCACATGCAGAAGCATGGCAAATTAGCATTTGAAGCCATAAAAAAATCCATCTCTTGTCAGAACAGCTAGACAGGAGACTTCAAGCCATTCAAGTCTGATCATGAAAAAGAATCACTTAATCACTCTTCTTTGTGCTGTGTCTCCTGAACAGCTGTAAACCTTTGACATATAATTTCATATTATCACAAAGTGTAGTATTGATTAGTATATGTACAATTGACCCTTTGTCAGCTCTCTATTTATGGGTTTTGCATCCACAGATTCAACCAGGTTTGACTGAAAATATTCGGAGGAAAAAACCAGTAAAATAATGATACAAATTTTAAAAATACAAAAAACAACATTTACATCATATTGGATATAAGTAATCTAGAGATGATTTAAAGTATATGGGAGGGTATGCATAGGTTATATAAAAACATTATGCCATTTTGTATAAAGGACTTGAGCAACTGCAGATTTTGGTATTTGCATCAGGTCCTGGAACCAATCTCCCACAGATACTAAGAGACAACTGTATATGGATTTGGGTATCCTCAGACTAAGCATATCTCTAACTTTTTTCTCCCGAGACTTAAAACCCTCAAAATTCCTTCCTCAGAAGTGCCCTTTTCTGTCATAGCAAACATTATAGTACTAGGAATACCCTATTTCAATTTTAAAAGGATTAAATAGGCACATTCGGACTGGCATGAGAACCACCTCAATATTGAGATTAAATTTTTTTTCCATGGAACATAGGAAAGGAATATTGTTGCCCCAGAAACAGTTGCTTCCTCCAGCTAAGGTTTTAGCAACCGCTGCCTTCTGGGACATTAGGAAAAGGGAATGAGGTAGTTGAGCAAACAGTCTCACAGCTCTTTGGGCTCTGGTCATTCATTGTGAGATCATCAGTGTCTGTGTTTACCCATGAGGGGCAGCCAGGTGCTATGAAGGATGGATATAAAATAAAACCTTTTTTCAAAGGGGAATGAGAAAGTAAGACACCTGTAGAACAGTTCACAGTGATTTGAACCCAGCCAGAGACACAGGTATTAGGTATTCATTTCGGCTGGTGTACCTTGGTCATTCTCGTAGTTGGTGTTCAACAGGGGCTCCCAACTGGTTGTGTTGAAGAGTGATTCTCAAATGTGGCAGCACATTGGAATCACTCGGGGAATCTTTTTAAAAATATTGATGCCAGAGTCTTCCTAGAAATTGGAATTTAACTGGTCTGGATGTGGCCTGTGCGTTGTTTTTTGTTTGTTTTTTAAGGTACTCTGGTGATTCCAATATGCAGAGTTTGAAATCTTTTCCAGAGCAATGCTTCTCAAACTTTAGTATGCATAAACATCACCTGGAGAGCTTATAAAAACAGATTTCTAGGCCCCAACCCCAGAAATTCTGAAGGTTTGAAGAGGGGCCTGAAAATTTCACTTCTGTGAAGCTCCTAGCTGAGGCTAAATAGCATGTTCTAGACTTCAGAGTATGTGGTATTGGTCTCTGTGTGTCTGGCACACAGTAAGTAATCAGCAGTTGTCGAATGAGTATGGGTGCCTATTTGTTTCTTTTTAGGCTGAAGCCCGGGGTGCCAGGAGAGGAAACCTTCTATGGCATATAGAGTGTCCTGAGGGGAGAGGAGGCCCATTATGGGGATTGTGATTAGGGGAAGGGGCAATCCTTCCTCGTATGTGAGAGGGTCCAGACCTTGCCCTGGACCCAGTCAGAAAGAGCCTCTGTATCCCAGGTCCCTCCATAGGGAAGACCAACAGCAAGCTGGTCCCTGAGGTGCTGGAAGACCTGGTTCAGAACATGGAGTTCAGCAAGCAGGAGCTGAAGCAGTGGTACGAGGGCTTCCTGAAGGACTGCCCCAGTGGCATCCTCTATTTGTTTCTCAAAATCTAATGTTCATATGAATCACTTGGATACCTCATTAAATACAGATACAGATCCTATGGTCTGGAGTGGGAATTCATAGTCTGCATTTCTAACAAGCTCCCAGGTAATGTCAACCATGCCCTACCTGCAGTAACAGCATTACCTGGGAAATTGTTAGAGCTGCACATTCTCAGGCTCCATCCATACCTACTAGAATCAGTGGGGTTCAGTAATCTGTATCAAATCCTTCAGCTGATTTTGATACACACTAAAGTTTGAGAACCTCTACTGATAAGATTAACTAGGCTGGACACAGTGGCTCACGGCTGAAATCCTAGCACTTTGGGAGGCCGAGGCAAGAAGTTTACTTGACCCCAGGAGTTTGAGAGCAGTGTGGGCAACATAGCAAGACCTCATCTCTACAAAAAATTAAAAAATTAGAGTGTGGTGGCATGCTCCTGTAGTCCCAGCTACTCAGGAAGCTAAGGGGGATCACCTGATCCCAGCAGGTCACAGCTGCAGTGAGCTGTGATCATGCTATTGCACTCCACCCTAGGAGGCAACGGAGTAAGACCCTAAATTAAAAAAAATTAACTAGCCACTTGCCAGTCAAAGCCATAGAGACAGCTGTGAGGTTTCATCTTGACTTCCTACTAGGGCCCTGGGGACACAGAACTGGTCAACCAGGGACAAGCTGCAACTTTGGCCAGAGGGTTAAGGGCTGTTTTCTTTGGTTTATATGTTTTTAATCGTCATCTGCCAGAGGATGGAAAATTTCTGGCTTGGATGTCTGGGGCAATATATTCTCTCTCTTTGAGAGAGAAAATGAAGGTCTTAATAATGATACTAAAAATTGTTTATGCTTTCATTTTGTTATAATTGCAGAATAAAACCAAAACCACATCAAGTACTTCAGGCTTTTTTAACAATTACTTTTTACATTGGTCTTTTATTTCTGTTGTATATAATAAGATCATATTTGTATATGTTTTAATCAGCATTTATACTGTAGGGAGGTAAAAGTAGATGGCATACAGGGACGAAGTTGTAGGAAGAAACAATTGGGAGTTGTTTTCTGATTTAGGTACATCTCTCATGTCTCAAAGTCCCTACCGCCCACCTCTACCTCAGGTACCTCTCTGACATCAAATTCTGTTTCTCTTCCATCATTCACTCTGTTCTGGCCACACTGGCCTCCTCTTTGTAGGGCCTAGAGCCATTTTATGGCCTTTGAACTTAATATTATTTCTGTTTGGAATATTTTCCATCAGACAGCTCCCTAAGGGGTCGCTAAAAGCATTTTCTCTTTAAAGGAACCAGAGCCCCTTGGAGAATATGTGATTCCAAGTCAGGAACAGGAAACATTTAAAATGAGTCTGGGAACATCTTGTCAGAGAGTAAGGAGCTATAATGACCACTGAAGACATGTTGAAAAGACTCAGGAGCCAGCTTAGAAGGGTTCCCAGTGACTAAAGATGGGAACATTTGAGCATTAAAAAGAGTAACTGGCTGGGCGTGGTGGCTCATGCCTGTAATCCCAACACTTTGGGAGGCAGAGGTGAGAGGATTGCCTGAGCCTAGGGGTTCAAGACCAGCCTGGGCAACTTGGTGAGACCTTGGCTCTACAATTAAAATTAAAAAATTAGCTGGGAGTGGTGGCTTGTGCCTGTAGTTCCAGCTACTTGAAAGGAAGGCTGAGGCGGAAGGATCTCCTGAACTCAGCAGGTCAAGGCTGTGGTGGCCATGAGTGTACCACTGCTCTCCAGCCTGGGCAACAGAGTAAGACTCTAACTCAAAAAAAAAAAAAAGAATAACTGAAATGGACTAGAACACACCACGTGTTAAAATGCAAGAATTTCTTATGCTACTTTGAAACCAACAGTCACCTGTATAAGTTGCAAGAAAACCACTTTATTCATTTAAAAACTGGCAAATAAAGCCCGGCTCGGTGGCTCAGCCTGTAATCCAGCGACTTGGGAGGCTGAGGTGAGTGGATTGCCTGAGCCCACGGGTTCAAGACCTGCCTGGGCAACTTGGCGAGACCTCATCTCTAAAATAAATAAATTAAAAAAATTAGCCAGGCATGGTAGCGCAGGCCTGTAGTTCCAGCTACTAGAAGGCTGAGATGGAAAGATCGCCGGAGCCCAGCAGGTCAAGGTAGCAGTGGCTGGGTGCAGCCACCACACTTCAGTCTGGGAGACAAAGTGAGACTCCAACTCAAAAAAAAAAAAAAGAAACACTTAAAAGTATTAAACACAGAAGAAGAGAAAAAAAGAACAACAACGCCCTTCCCAAGGATGCAGGAAAAAGATTGAAAACACACATGAATCAGTCCAAAAATCAAAAGAAAGACAACAAACAAACAGCAGCAACAACAGCAAACTCTATAAGACCCTCATGACAGGGCAAACTCTCAATCTCAATAATTAGCCTGAATGTGAATGGACCAAATGCACCATTGAAAAGACGTAGAAGCCGGACTCGGTGGCTCAGCCTGTAGTCCCGCGCTTTGGGAGGCTAAGGTGAGTGGATTGCCTGAGTCCACGGGTTGGAGACCTGCCTGGGCAACTTGGTGAGACCTCATCTCTACAACAAATCAAAAAATCAGCCAGGCATGGTAGCGCATGCCTGTAATTCCAGCTACTCAGAAGGCTGAGGAGGAAGGATTGCCGGAGCCTAGTGGGTCGAGGCTGCAGTGGCCAGGATCAGCCACTGCACTCCAGTCTGGGCGACAGAGTGAGACTTCAACTCAAAAAAAAAAGAAAAGACATAGAATGACAAAATGGATAAAATATCATGAGGCAACAATATATTGTCTCCAAGAGACTTACCTTACCAGAAGGGACACTCACAGACTCAAAGTAAAAGGATGGGAAACAAAATTTCAGGTGAACGGAGCACAAAAGAAAGCAGGAGTCATGATCTTAATATCAGACAAAAATATCCTTTAAGCTATCAAAAATTTAAAAAGATACAGAAGGTCACTACATAATGATAAAAGGTTCAATCCATCAACAAGAAATATCCATCCTAAACATATATGCACCCAACGTAGGAACACCAACTTTCATAAAGCAGCTTCTAGGTAAACTTAATAAGGATATTGACTCTAACGCTATCATTGCTGGGGACTTAAATACCCCACTCACAACCCTAGACACATCATCAAGACAAAAAATCAAAAAGGAGATCTGGAATCTCAACGTTACACTTAACCAAATGGACTAATTGATACCTACAGAACACTTCATCCAACAACCAAAGAATATATATTACTCATCACCACATGGAATGTACTCTAAGATTGACCACATCCTTGGCCATAACCCAGCATAAACAAATTCCATAATATTTAAGTTCTGCCATGCAACTTATCAGACCACAGTGGAATAAAAATAAATATCAAAACCAACAAAGTTTCCCCAAAACCCATAAAGACGTGGACACTGAACTGCACAAGGCTAAAACATCTCCTGGGTCAACATGGAAATCAAAACAGAGATTAAAACCTGAAACAAATGAAAATGAAGAAACATCCTACCAAAACCTCTGGAATGCCATGAAAATAATAATAAGAGGGGAATCCATATCAGTATGAATAAACATGAAGGAAATGGAAAGATCACAAGTTAGCATCCTAACAAATCACCTAAGGAAGCTGGAAAAGTAAGACCACCAAAACCGTAACTTCAGCAGAAGAATCCATATCACCAAAATAAAAGCTCAAATTCGGGACATGGAAGACAAAAAGATAATACAAAAAATCGATGAAACACTAAGTTGGTTCTTTGAAAGTATAAACAAGATTGATGGACCCCCTAGCTAAACTGACCAAGACAAAAAGAGAAAAAGCCCAAATAAATGCAATCAGAAGTGCAAAAGATCAAGTCACAACTGACCCCGAAAAAATATTAAAGATTATCAGAGACTACTATGTACACTTGGAAAAAAACTTGAAAACCAAAAGGAAATGGAGGACTTTCTGACATCACACAACCTCTCCAGGTTGAAACAAGAAGTAATTGAGACCCTAAATAGACCAGTAACAATGCAGGAAATCAACTATGTCATAAAAAAACCACCTACCAAAAAAAAGCCCTGGACCAGATGACTTTCCAGCAGAATTCTATGAAACATATAAGGAGGAACTGATACAACTCTATTGAAAGTATTCCAGACAATTGAAAAAGATGGAACTCTCCCCAAATCATTTACTGAAGCTAACATCTCATTGATACCCAAACCAGGTAAAAATCCAAAAAAGAAAAAAACTACAGGCTAATATCCTTGATGAATATAGATGCTAAAATTCTTAACCAGATCCTAGCAAACTGGGTCCAACAACACATCTCAAAAATCACCCACCATGACCAAGTAGGCTTTATCCCTGGGATGCAGGGCTGGTTCAACATTTGCAAGACCATAAACGTAATTAAGTACATCAATAGATGTAAAAACAAAAACCACATGATTTTATCATTAAATGTGGGAAAAGTGTTGATAAAATTCTGCACCCCTTTTTGATAAAAACCCTCGAACATCTAGGCATAGATGGAATATACCTCAAAATAGCAACAGCCATCTACGAGAACCCCAAAACCAGCACACTGCTAAACAGACAGAAACTAGAACCCTTTTTCCTGAAAACCAGAACAAGACAAGGATGCCCACTGTCACCCCTCCTTTTCAACGTAGTTTTAGAAGTCCTAGCTAGAGCAATCAGACAAGAGAAGAAAATCAGATGTATCCACATAGGAAAAGAAGAAGTCAAGTTATCCCTCTTAGCAGATGACATGATTCTATACCTCGAAAACCCAAGAGAATCTGTCAAAAATCTCCTTGCACTAATAAAGGACTTTAGCAAAGGCTCAGGGTATAAAATAAATGTGCAAAAGATAGTCATATTTCTATACACCAACAATAAACAAACAGAAACCCAAATAAAAAGCACAATCTCATTCACAAAAGTCACTCAAAAAAATGAAATACTTTGGCATCTTCCTAACCAGAGAAGTGAAAGACCTTTACAATGAGAACTACAAAACACTGCTCAAAGAAATCAAAGACGACAAAAACAAATGGAAAAATATTCCATGCTCATGGATTGGAAGAATCAACATTATTAAGATGTCCGTCCTACCCAAGGCAATCTACAGATTTAACACAATACCCATTAAATTACCAGCAGCATTCTTCTCAGACCTAGAAACAACAATACAGGAACTCATATGGAAACATAAATGACCACGAATAACCAAAACAATCCTCGGCAAAAAAAAAAAAAAGGCAAGGTGGGCTCAGTGGCTCAACCTGTACTCCCGTGCCTTGGGAGGCTGAGGTGAGTGGATTGCCTGAGCCTGCGGGTTCGAGACCTGCCTGGGCAACTTGGTGAGACCTCATCTCTACAATAAATCAAAAAAAAAAAACTAGCCGGGTGTGGTAGCGCGCACCTGTAGTTCCAGCTACTTGGAAGGCTGACGCGGAAGGATTGCCGGAGCTCAGCAGGTTGAGGCTGCAGTGGCCGGGAGAGGCCACTGCACTCCAGTCTGGGTGACAGAGTGAGACTCCAACTCAAAAAAAAAAAAAAGCAGGTGGTATCACACTCTCAGACTTTCAACTTTATTATAAAACTAAACAATCAAAACAGCCTGGTATTGGTACAAGAACAGGCGTATAGATCAATGGAATGGGACAGAGATTCCAGATGCAAAACCTTAATTTCTCAACCAACTCATCTTTGACAAAGCCTCCACCAGCATCCACTGGGGAGAGGAGAACCTATTCAATAAATGGTGCTGGGAAAACTGGCTGACCACATGCAGAAGATTATAATAAGACCCCTATCTAGCACCATACACAAAAATCAACTCTAAGTGGATCAAAGACCTAAACGTAAAACGTAAAACTACAAGAGCCCTAGAAAATGCAGGAGAAACTCTTATGGAATTTGGAACTGGCAACCAATTCCATATCAAAACCCCAGGTGCCCTGGCCATAAGAGATAGGATAGACAAGTGGGACCTCATCAAACTGACAAACTTCTACAAAGCCAAAGAAACCATCAAGAGAGCAGGGAGACAGCCCACAGACTGGGAAAAAATATTTGCCAACTCCATGTCTGACAAGGGCCTAACATCAAGGATCTACAAGGAACTCAAACATACCGAAAAGAAAAAGACAAACAGCCCCATTACAAAGTGGGCAAAAGATATGAATAGACACTTCTCAAAAGAAGACATATGAGCAGCCAACAGACACATGAAAAAATGCTCAGCCTCACTAATCATCAAAGAAATGCTAATTAAAACTACACTGAGATACCACCTAACTCCAGTTGGGATGGCCATCCTCAATAACTCAGAAAACAACAGATGCTGGAGAGGATGTTGGGAAAAAGGAATACTCCTACACTGTTGATAGGAGTATAAACTAATACAACCTCTGTGGAAAACAGTTTGACAATTCCAAAAAAATCTAAAAATCGACCCTCCATATGACCTCAAAATCCTCCTACTGGGAATATACCTGGAAGAACTCAAATTACTCTATGAAAAAGATACCTGCACACGTATGTGTATTGCAGAATTGTTCACAATAGCAAAAACATGGAACCAACCATGCTGCCCATAGATTGAGGACTGGATAAAAAAATGTGATACATATACACAATGTAATATTACACAGTCATAAAGAAGGAAAAAATTATGATCTTCACAGGAACTTGGATGGACTTAGAGTCTCTAATACTGAGTGATCTATCCCACAAACAAAGAACTGAGTATCACATGTTCTCACTCATAAGCGAATCTTGCACAATTATCATAATACTATAAGAAAAGGATTGGCAGTAGCAGGAAATTGCCAGGGGGTGGGGAAGGCGGGATTGGCAGTAGTGGGAATCTGCTGAGGGAGGGGGGTCACACCTCATCAACAAGGGTACCTGCATAATAAACATTTGTATACCTAACCCTGAATTGTACACCACAACTTTAAAATTTAAAAAAATTAAAAGTTAAAAAAAAAAACTTGCACTCAGACCAAAAATCTGAAAAAAATTAAATTTAAAAAAAAAATGAAATGAAATTTGGGGAAATATATATATATGATAGACCAAGCAATGAATAGATGGATAGATAAGTGATAAAAGAAAGTACAGTAAAATGTTAATTGTGGAATCCAGGTGGTGGGTATATGAGTGTTCATTGTAACATTCTTTCAACTTTTCTGTATGTTTGAAAATGTTCATAATAAAAGTTAGGAGAAAAATTTATAAATATAAATACAAATAAATAAATATTGTTCAACAAATATTTGCCAGTAGTGTTCTGGGTCCTAAGGATATAATGTAAAAGATGTGGTATAATCTCTCAGACAGTTCATAAGTTCTACTGGAAAAAAAAATAGCAAGATAAGAGAATATTTTTTAAGAAATATTAAAATAGGAGTAGGCACAGGTTTTAAGAATACCAGAAAGAGAAAGCATTTATCCTGGAGAGGAAGTTAGTTTTCTTTTTTTATGTTCCCAACACTTTGCACATATCTTTATTTTGGTTCTTTAAACAAGGTCACTGTTAGAAGAATATAAAAGCTGTAGTCAATCATCAGAAGTAAAAAGGATCAGACAATAGAACAGAAGAATCCAATCAAGTGGGGATAGAAACAGTATGTTTGATAGAATCTCATCCTTGAAGGTGATAAAGTTATTATAGGTTAGAAAATGTTAGAAAGGGGATCAAACTCAGGCATTTAAAAATTGCAAAAGAAATCTCAACCTGGAGGTTATAAACTTGAAATTTTATTTTGTCCTAGTGACCAAAAATTGCTCAGTATTTCCATTGGCACTCAGAATAAATCAGTAACTATATCTTGCTTCTCAGAATCTAATCCCAGATTTAGAACTATTTAATTTACCCAAAGTGGCAACCATGTTATATTCACAAAATGTTTACATAGCAACCTAGCTCTCCTAAGGCAAAAATCTACTTTTTAATGGTTAAGTGTCTGCGAAGACTTGGAAATAAACACATGTGTATGTTTGTTAAAGTATTTGTAACATTTAAAGGGTAAGACTTTTAGAGAATTTAACAAATTAATCTTTTTTTTTTTTTGAGTTGGAGTCTCACTCCGTTGCCCAGACTGGAGTGCAGTGGCCGCTCCCGGCCACCCCAGCCTCGACCTTCTGGGCTCCGGCAATCCTTCCGCCTCAGCCTTCCAAGTAGCTGGAACTACAGGCGTGCACTACCACACCTGGTTAATTTTTTTTTTGATTTATTGTAGAGATGAGGTCTCACCAAGTTGCTCATGTGGGTCTCGAACCCGCGGGCTCAGGCAATCCACTCACCTCAGCCTCCCAAGGCGTGGGATTACAGGCTGAGCCACCAAGCCCAGCTACAAATTAATCTTTTGATTCCAATTTAAATATATAATTGAGTTTAAAGTAATGATTTTTCAGCTAAAAGGTATGTGAGAACTTGGTTAAGTTTGCTAATACTGTCAAATCTTTTTAAAATTTAAACTTGTTTTTTTTTCTAAATTTATTAGAATTTTCAAGAATCGTTGATAGTACTTGAGAAGATTTTTATTATTAGGGTTATATATTTTCCCAATTACACATTTTAATTGTTAAAAAGTATTAACTTTTTATTTTAAGTATATAAGGGAATTCCATTAACAAACTTCCTAAAAGAGATAAACTTTCAAGGAGATTTATCTGTTTATCTTAAGATAATCAAATAGACACAGGAAAAAGTAAAGAAGATTGCAAAATAATTATCAACCTTTCAAAGTGAAGTATAAGCTCTCAAGGAAAACCATTTTCATTTTAATAAAAATTTAAATGAATTTAAATAACTATGAATAGCTTTCTCTGCATATAAAAGCTAACCTCTAACACAATAAAACTTATTTTGATAATTATATTATAAAGATTTGTTATATATCTGTAACCTTAATAGACTATAAGTTTCTTGAAGACCAGCATCGACATCAGAAAACTACTAATTGCCTGGCACAATTGATACCTAGTAAACGTTCATGAAAGGAATGTTCTTTGGCCCTGCCCTCGGGTATGTTCAGGCTCGATGCTTTGTCACACTGGTCTCCTTACTGAATCTTATACATTCTATGCTCTTAACAGTCTTTCTCCTCATGCTGGCATGTTCACCTGGACTGTTATTCCTACTTACTACTCACCTCTCTACTTCACTTCTGCCTGCATTGTATGCTCCAGCAAAACTATCCATATCATATAGCCCTAGATTTAACCATATAACATTAGATATAACCAATAACCAACCAAAACTTTAAAAAATTGCATGTGTATATACTCACATACATCGATATATATGTGGGTGTTAATATCCATGACATAAGTAACAAAAGGAAAAAAACCCTTGATTGTTTAAATCTTATTTCTAGCAAACCATTCTTGTTTGTTTGTTTGTTTGTTTTTTGAGTTGGAGTCTCACTCTGTCGCCCAGACTGGAGTGCAGTGGCCGCTCCCGGCCACCGCAGCCTCGACCTGCCGGGCTCCGGCGATCCTTCCACCTCAGCCTTCCAAGTAGCTGGAACTACAGGCGCGCGCTACC